>JAVTVY010035499.1:0-138593 GCA_036873755.1 Hanleya hanleyi | reverse complement strand
TGGGTGCATGTAAATTCAGGATTTGTCCCGAAAATATAAAAAGCGGAACACGGACTTTACCCCTACGATAGGGGAAAACTTCTATCAACGTTGTCCCAATGGGCTAATATCGGTCCTCGGGCTTATCGGGTTCTGCCTGGAGGGGGTGTATGTAAATTTAGGATTTTTCCCGGAAAAAAAAAACGGAACACGGACTTTACCCCTACAACAGAGGAAAACCCCTATCAAACCTATCCCAAAGGGCGAATATCGGTCCCTGGCTTATCGGAGCATGCCTATCAAGTCATGGGTGGGTGCATGTAAAATGAGGATTTGTCCCCGACAATATAAAAGGCAGAACACGGACTTTACACCTACAATAGGAGAAATCTCCTATCAACCCTATCCCAAAGGGCGAATATCGGTCCCCCGGGCTGATCGGGGTCTGCCGACACAGGTAGGGTGAAGGAATGGGTGCATGTAAATTCAGGATTTGTCCCGAAAATATAAAAAGCGGAACACGGACTTTACCCCTACGATAGGGGAAAACTTCTATCAACGTTGTCCCAATGGGCTAATATCGGTCCTCGGGCTTATCGGGTTCTGCCTGGAGGGGGTGTATGTAAATTTAGGATTTTTCCCGAAAAAAAAAAACGGAACACGGACTTTACCCCTACAACAGAGGAAAACCCCTATCAAACCTATCCCAAAGGGCGAATATCGGTCCCTGGCTTATCGGAGCATGCCTATCAAGTCATGGGTGGGTGCATGTAAAATGAGGATTTGTCCCCGACAATATAAAAGGCAGAACACGGACTTTACCCCTACGATAGGGGAAAACTCCTATCAACCTTGTCCCAAAGGGCTAATATCGGTCCCTGGCTTATTCGGGCCTGCTGAGAGAGGTAGGGTGGGGGAGATGGTGTATGTAAATTTATGATTCGTCCCGAAAATATAAAAAGCGGAACACGGACTTTACCCCTCCAATATGGGAAAACTCCTATCAACCTTGTCCCAAAGGGCTAATATCGGTCCCTGCCTTATCCGGGCCTGCTGAGAGAGGCAGGGTGAAGGAGTGGGTGCATGTAAATTCAGGATTTGTCCCGAAAATATAAAAAGCGGAACACGGATAGGGGAAAACTCCTATCAACCTTGTCCCAAAAAAGCTAATATCGGTCCCTGGCTTATCGGGGCCTGCTGAGAGAGATGGGGTGGGGGAGTGGGTGCATGTAAATTGATGATTTGCCCCGAAAATATATCAACGCGAAACACGGACTTTGCCCCTAAAATAGGGGAAAACTCCTATCAACCACGTCTAGTAGGTATTATCGTAGCCTGCCGACAGAGCTAGGATAGGAAGTAAGTGCATGCAAATTCAGGATTTGTCCCGAAAATATAGGAAGCGGAACACGGACTTTACCCCTACAATAGGGGAAAACTACTATCAACCACGTCTCGCGGGGCTTATCGGAGCCTGCCGGCAGAGGTACGGTAGGGGAGTGGGTGTATGTAAATTTAGAATTTGCCCCGAAAATATAAAAAGCGGAACACAGACTTCACCCCTAAAATAGGGAAACCCCTCTTAACCAGGTCTAGAGGGTCATGTATAGACCAAAGAGAGAGCAACAACAACATCAACAAGTGTTCATATAGTTTATTATCCCCTCCCGTACATCATACCCACGATGGAGGAACCGCATTGGGTATGTTTACAATACAAGTAGGCTCTTGTCCAATCCGAAGCCGCCATTTGGCGCTGCTTCTGCCATATTCGTTCTTGCCCGTTATATGTATTCTCGGCTGCTCTTATCCAATCAAAAAAACAACAACATGTACTCTGTTCATGTCCATGTACCATATATGCCCTGTATTATGCAATATATGTTCTGTATTATACAATATTTGCTCTCAATTATACCATATCTGTGCTGTATTATACCATATCTGTCTTGAATTGTACCATATCTGTGCTGTATTATACAATATTTGTCCTGTGTTATACAATATCTGTCCTGTATTATACCAAATCTCTCCTGTATTGAACCATATTTGTCCTGTATTATGCAATATATGTTATGTATTATACCAAATCTGCGCTGTATTATACAGTATCTGTCCTGTATCATATCAAAACTGTGCTGTATTATACCATATCTGTCCTGTATTGTACCATATATGTCCTGTATTATACAATATATGTTCTGCATTATACAATCGGATAGCGGTTGTCGTGGATAACAACAAGTTCATCAGTGTTCATACAGTTTATTATCTCCAATGTTACATCATACCCAGGCTGGGGGAGCCGCCCTGGGCATGTTTAGTATGTTCACAGCTAAACAAATTGAAATATCAAACACCATGTTTTATTATTTAACGCACAGTCACAGTACAAGTGTTTACTGAGCTCAAGTCAACGATTAGCATGTAGACATATAGAGTATGTATGGCATGTTATGGTATTCATCAGTGCACGGGTGACGCGTTCATCCGAGGAGGTTGATCAGTTTAGCCACGAAGAACGTAACATTGGTGACCCTCTCCACTGTCCACTTGGTGTTGGGACGTTGTTGTTGGGCCCATTCCAAGGGATCCACGGTGTCCAGTTTCTCCAGCATCGTCTCTAGCGACGCCCGGTTAATGATGGTAAACGGTTGGTCAAATACCCGGATGTTACTACTCGGGTAAAAGTATCGGACTTGGTCTGTCTCCTTATGCTGCAGCACATAACCAAACGCCATATTCAACTTGAAGGCCGTAGTTTGATCGTTGAAGATGGCTTCCACGTAGATGCGTAGACGGACGAGGTCGGTCAGTCGGAAATTGTAGATATCTTGAATAGGGCGATGGCGATGGAAACTGCCGGATCATGGGCCAATGGCGCCGATAGATGCCCCTTACTGGATGGTCTTCGTGTAACAGATCGCCAAGAACATTTAGGGGTTTGTCCGCGAAGTGTACTTTGCTCTCGACGCTGAACAAAATCTGGCCCAAGGTCTTGTCGTCGGAATTTGACTATAGAATTAGGGCGACATCACCATCAGCCCTCGTGCGATGTGTGAGAGTTCCCGCTGTCTCGATACTGGTGCCTACGGGCTCCTCTACCTGCAAGCGTGACTGTGGAACAGGGTGCCGTGTGCGTTGGTGTCGCAGCAACTGAATGGTCAGTGTGAAAAGACGACCACACTCCTCGCATAGATGATTGAGTGCCACATGCACTGTCCGTTCGTGACACCGTAGACTGTCCATGCGATTAAATATTTTCCCACACCTCGTAGAGCTATATTGGGCGGTTCCGTCGTGCTTGGTAGCCTCATTACGGCGGAAGTCGTGCGGGCGAGTGGATGATTTCGAGCACGTAGTAAAAGTGAACATCTTGGTGGCTGACAGAGTGTTTGATGAAACGGCCAGTCCGCTTCCTTTTTATAGCGCGCTAGCTGGTGATCTATTTTTAGTACACTCAGTTCAAGTACCTCCAAGTCGAGGACCGAGATGTACTGATGTACGACTGAGCCGCATTGCGCGCGTGTGTGTGTGTTTGTGTTTGAGTCCAACCGTGCACAATGTCGAATTGCGTTCTCTCCGAAAACTTCCTCTCATCGCATCAATATGCTCAGATCCATTCAATATAAACACAACCAAGAGACATCAACAACAACACGTACATTGCGTAACACACGTTTTATTATCCTCACACCACCACCATCACCACATGGCGTTGACGCCGTCAACGATCAGTATGTAGACATATAGAGTATGTATGGCATGTTATGGTATTTATCAGCGCATGGGTGAAGCATTCAGCCGATGGGGTGGACGGTCAGCTTGGGTAACGAAAAACGTGACATTGTTCACCCTCTCTACGACCAATTGGGTGATAGGGCGTTGTTGTTGGGTCCATTCCAATGGATCCACGGTGTCCAGTTTCTCCAGCATTGTCTCTAGCGACGCTCTATCCGTGATGGTAAACAGTTGGTCAGATACCCGGATGTTACAGCTCGTGTAAAAGTATCGGACTTGGTCTGCCTCCTTATTCTGCAGCACATAACCAAACGCCAGATTCAACTTGAAGGCCGTAGTTTGATCGTTGAAGATGGCTTCCACGTAGACGGGCGAGGTTGGTCAGTCGGAAATTGTAGATATCTTGAATATGGCGATGACGGTGGAAACAGTGCCGGATCATGGGCCAATGGCGCCGATAGATGTCACTCACTGGATGGCCTTCGTGTAACAAATCGCTAGGAACATTTATGGGTTCGTTCACGAAGTGTACTTTGCCCTCCACGTCGTACAAAATCTGGCGCAAGGTCTTGTCGGAATTTGACTGTTGAATTAGGGCGACATCATCATCATCGGTCCTCGTGCGATGGGTGGGAGTTCCCACGGTCTCGATACTGGTGCCTGCGGGCTCCTCTACCTGCAAACGTGGCTGCGGAACAGGGTGTCGTGTGCGTTGATGTCGCAGCAACTGGCTGGTCAGTTTGAACAGCCGACCACATTCTTCGCATGGACGCTTGCGTGGCCCATGAATTCAACGTTCATGGCGCTGTAAATGATCTGGACGCTGAAACGACAGTGTACATATCGTACAGCGATACCGGGTGGTTCCGTCGTGCTTGGTAGCCTTATGGCGGCGCAAGTCGTGCAGACGAGTGCATGATTTTGAGCACGTAGTACAAGTGAACATTGGTGGTTGACAGAGTGTCTGAAGAAACGGACAGGCCGCTTCCCTTTTATAGCAAGCTAGCTTGTGATGTATTTTTAGCACACTCAATTCAACTGCGCCTGCGTACGATGACGTCATCGGGGCGCCACCTGTCTTGTGATAACTTTTGGTTCCGGACACGTGACAGTAAAGATGGAACAATCCGGATGTAAGATGGGGACCCGGATGTAAAATCGCAGTACCCGGATGGAAGACGGAGGAACGACGCGAAAAACCCACTCGTCTGCACGACTTGCGCCGCCATGAGGCTACCAAGCACGATGGAACCGCCCTGTATCGCTGTACGATATGTACACGGTCGTTTCAGCGCCCAGATCATTTACAGCGCCATGAACGTTCAATTCATGGGCCACCCCAGCGTCCATGCGAAGAATGTGGTCGGCTTTCTAAACTGATCAGCCAGTTGCTGCGACACCCTGTTCCGCAGCCACGTTTGCAGGTAGAGGAGCCCGCAGGCACCAGTATCGAGACAGCGGGATCTCCCGCCCATCACACGAGGGCTGATGATGATGTCGCCCTAATTCAACAGTCAAATTCCGACGGCAAGACCTTGGGCCAGATTGTGTACGGCGTCGAGAGCAAAGGACACTTCGTCCAATGTTCCTAGCGATCTGTTACACGAAGACCATCCAGTGAGTGACATCTATCGGCGTCATTGGCCCATGATCCGGCACTGTTTCCACCGTCATCGCCCTATTCAAGATATCTACAATTTCCGACTGACCGACCTCGCCCGTCTACGCATATACGTGGAATCCATCTTCAACGACCAAACTACGGCCTTCAAGTTGAATCTGGCGTTTGGTTATGTGCTGCAGCATAAGGAGATAGACCAAGTCCGATACTTTTACCCGAGTAGTAACATCCGGGTATTTGACCAACCGTTTACCATCACGGATAGAGCGTCGCTAGAGACGATGCTGGAGAAACTGGATACCGTGGATCCCTTGGAATGGGCCCAACAACAACGCCCCGACACCAAGTGGACAGTGGAGAGGGTTACCAATGTTACGTTCTTCGTTGTTAAACTGATCAACCTTCTTAGATGAATGCGTCACCCGTGCACTGATGAATACCATAACATGCCGTACATACTCTATATGTCTACATGTTGATCGTTGACTTGAGCTCAGTAAACACTTGTACCTAATGTGACTGTGCGTTAAATAATAACACATGGTCTTTGATATTTCAATATTTTTGCTGTGAACATACTAAACATGCAAAGGGCGGCTCACACAGCCTGGGCATGATGCAACATTGGGGATAATAAACTGTATGAACATTGATGAACTTGTTGTTATTCACGACAACCGCTATCCGATTGTATAATACAGAACATATATTGTATAATACAGGACATATATGGTACAATACAGGACAGATATTGTATAATACAGGACAGATTTGGTATAATACAGGACAGATACTGTATAATACAGCACAGATTTGGTATAATACAGAACATATATTGTATAATACAGGTCAAATATGGTACAATACAGGACAGATTTGGTATAATACTGGACAGCTATTGTATAACACATGACATATATTGTAAAATACAGCACAGATATGGTATAATTCAGGACAGATATGGTATAATACAGCACAGATATTGGATAACAGAGAGCAAATATTTTATAATACAGAACATATATTGTATAATACAGGAGATATATGTTACAATACAGGACAGATATGGTATAATACAACACAGATTTGGTATAATACAGGACAGGTACTGTATAATACAGCACAGATTTGTTATAATACAGAACATATATGGTATAATAGAGGACAAGTATGGCACAATACAGGACAGGTTAGGTATAATACAGATTGGTGATGGTACGTGGATAGGCTACATGGACATGGACAAGAAACATGTATATGGATAGAGTGCATGTACATGAAGAGAGATAATTAAGATTTAACGTCGCATTCCGCAATATTTCAGCTATATAGCGACATGGACAGAGTGTATGTACATGGACATGAACAGAGTATGTATACATGGACATGAACAGAGTACATGTTTTTTTTATTGGATAAGAGCAGCCGAAAATACATCTAACGGGCAAGAACGAATATGACAAATGCAGCGCCAAATGGCCGCATCTGATTGGACAAGAGCCAACTTGCATTGTAAACATACCCAACTCGGTTCCTCCATCGTGGGTATGATGTACGGGAGAGGACAATAAACTTTTTGAACACTTGTTGGTGTTGTTGCTGTTCTCTCTTCGGTCTATAGATGACCCTCTAGACCTGGTTGATACAGGTTTCCCCTATTTATGGGTAAAGTCCGTGTTCCGCTTTTTATATTTTCTGGGCAAATTATAAATTTACATACACCCACTCCATCACCCTACTTCTGTCGGCCGGCTCCGATAAGCCCCACTAGACGTGGTTGATAGGAGTTTTCCCTTATTGTAGGGGTAAAGTCCGTGTTCCGCTTTTTTTTACTTTCGGGACAAATCTTGAATTTACATGCACCCACTTCCCATCCTACCTCTGTCGGCAGGCTCCGATAAGCCCCACTTGACGTGGTTGATATGAGTTTTCCCCCATTTTAGAGATAACGTCCGTGTTCCGCGTTGATATATTTTCGAGAAAAATCCTCAATTTACATACACACACTCCCCCACCCTACCTCTCTCAGCAGGCCCCGATAAGCCAGGGACCGATATTAGCCCGTTGGGACAAGGTTGATAGGAGTTTTCCGTTAATGTAGGGGTAAAGTCCGTGTTCCGCTTCTGATATTTTCGGGAAAAATCCTAAATTTACATACACCCACTCCCCCAACCTACCTCTCTCAGCAGTCCCCGATAAGCCAGGGACCGACATTATGCCTTTTGGACAAGGTTGATAGGAGTTTTCCCCTACTGTAGGGGTAAAGTTCGTGTTCCGCTTTTTATATTTTCGGGACAAATCCTCAATTTACATGCACCCACTCCCCAACCTACCTCTGTCGGCAGGCTCCGATAAGCCCCACTAGACGTGGTTGATAGGAGTTTTCCCCTATTTTAGGGTAAAGTCAGTGTTTCGCTTTTCATATTTTCGGGACAAATCATCAATTTACGTGCACCCACTCCTCCTCCCTACCTCTCTCAGCAGGCCCCGATAAGCCAGGGATCGATATTAGCCCTTTTGGACAAGGTTGATAGAGTTTTCCATCTATTGTTGTCGTAAAGTCCGTGTTCCGCTTTTTATATTTTCGGGACAAATTCTAAATTTGCATACACCCACTCCCCCACCCTACCTCTATCAACAGGCTCCGATAAGCATAAGCCAGGGAGCGATATTAGCCCTTTGGGACAAGGTTGTTTAGAATTTACATGCAGCCACCCCTCCACCCTACCTCTGTCGGCAGGCCCCGATCAGCCCGGGAGACCGACATTCGCCCTTTGGGATACGGTTGATGGGTGTTTTCCCCTATTGTAGGGGTAAAGTCCGTGTTCCGCCTTTTATATTTTCGGGGACGAATCCTCATTTTACATTCGCCCTTTGGGATAGGGTTGATAGGGGTTTTCCTCTATTGTAGGGGTAAAGTCCGTGTTCCGCTTTTTATATTTTCGGGACAAATCCTCGTTTTACATGCACCCACCCATGACTTGACAGGCAGGCCCCGATAAGCCAGGGAACGATATTCGCCCTTTGGGACAAGGTTGATAGGGGTTTTCCTCTATTGTAAGGGTAAAGTCCGTGTTCCGCTTTTTATATTTACGGGACAAATCCTAAATTTATATACCCCACTCCAGGCAGAACCCGATAAGCCCGGTGACCGATATTAGCCCTTTGGGATAGGGTTGATAGGGGTTTTCCTCTATTGTAGGGGTGAAGTCCGTGTTCCGCTTTTTATATTTTCGGGACAAATCCTTATTTTACATGCATCCACCCATGACTTGACAGGCAGGCCCCGATAAGCCAGGGAACGATATTAGCCCTTTGGGATAAGGTTGATAGGGGTTTCCTCTATTGTAGGGGTAAAGTCCGTGTTCCGCTTTTTATATTTTCGGGACTAATCTTAAATTTACATACACCCACTCCAGGCAGAACCCGGTAAGCCCGGTGACCGATATTAGCCCGTTGGGATAGGGTTGATAGGAGTTTTCCTCTATTGTAGGGGTGAAGTCCGTGTTCCGCTTTTTATATTTTCGAGACAAATCCTCATTTTACATACACCGACCCATGACTTGCAAACTCCTTCCGTAGGGACCCCAAGTCCCCGACCCAAATGAATGGACGGCATACAAGTCAGTACATGCATTTCTGATCACGTGACCGCCGCATGATGGAAAAAACCCCAGATACAAGTCAGTGCATGCATTCCATATGGTCCTGGAGGAGCGCTTCACTTTGACACCTCACTCGATCCAATCAGTCCACTACGGGCCCCTCCCGCCCCTGAAGATTGCCGAACATTCTCACGAAAATCCACGTATTTGGAACTACTTTCTGTCCGCGGAGGCAGACCGCATCACCGCCAGACCACATCACTGCGGAGGAATACATGCTCCATGCCCTTGACCATCACGTGACTCTTTGCCGGTTTTTGCCGGTACTATAATGCACTTGACCTCGACGCCAGATTGTTACGCCAGGTCAGTCAGAGGGTTAATACGCTTTCTATACTACTGACGAATCTTATAAATAATGCAAATTTTCAAACAGGTTCGGAATAAGTTTCTCTGAATAATATTGATTCGAAATAAGCTACGCTGAATAATAAAGGGCCAGCTTATACATTTTCATTTGGTGATGTTTCTTTTTCTCCATACATAACGTGTGGAGATATTGCGCTGTCAGAGCAAGTATTCGACTACATATCTCTATAGGGAATAACAAAGTAGACGAAATGGACTGGATTAAACTATCATTTGAAGGCATCTCGATTCCGTTCTCGAATTTATTGCGAAGAGGATCAAGATGGTCTTGTGCTTCGAGAGAAACCGGGAGTAAACCGGGACAATTATCGATAGAGATTAACCGGGACCCTCCGATACGAAATATTTATCGGTTTTACTCGATTATCGAGAAACCGTCTCGATCGATTGGACGTGACCCCTTACAATGATAATGTTCCTTACATAAAATTATAATCACTCACCATTATTCTTTGTCTAAATGAATTCCTAATTCTCCAGAGTTTGGATCTCATTCACGATTTGATGGAAAATGGTTATTCTATTACATAACATCGAGCTAATCGTGCGTATATCTGAAACATTCTCTGAAATCAGCACGCGTCAAGAGCAGGTGTTCATCTGGGAGATTCTATTTCACCAGTCGTGAGGGAAGGGGCATCTGCATTTATTCAAGTCACAATCGAATAAAAAAATCCATGATGGATTTGTTTCGCGATTTTAGCTGTTGTTTCCATCGGAAAACTGATTAAGAAAGCCACATAAATAGACCTGTACCCACGTATGTTCCACACAACCTGTCTCAGATGACAGAATCATTCTCCACTTGAGAGACCACATAAACTGGTCCACTGATATTGGCACGATGCCAACGGAGACCGGAGCATCCTGTCACTATCAGCGGACGAGTTCTTTTCGACAAAGGTGGGAAAGTTTGTCAAAGTTTATCATATTTTTTTCAACCTTTTAGTATAATCTTTGTTCATAATCAAGTTGAGTAGTGGGATGGAGTAGAAATAATGTTTGCTTAGGCATGATCAATAATTATTTTACAGACAGTCAGTTTTTTTACATTTAAACCGTACCTGGCATGGGGGGGGGGAGAATGGCCCCCTTACCAAACTTTCTGCGCTATCTCCGGAACGACAAAAAATGGAGAGTTGAAACTCCGTGACTTTATCGTTTAACATATTGGGATTATTTTGGGTCTATTTGCATGACCCTTGAGCAGAGGATCATGGATAAATTCAAGATGGCGACCACGTGGGGTACCAGAAAAGTGATTTTTTTCGTCATATTTCTTCAAAATTTCTGCTTTTCCGCGATGAAAAGTGGACAAAATCTATTTTATTTCACATCACATTAATATTTACTAATTTATCATGCAGTTTTTGTGGATAAATTGCATAAATAAAAACTCGAAAAATCTGACCCAACAATAGACCAAAATGCCGATTTTGAAAATAACGTCACTGTGACGTCACCAAAGCCGCAATCTTGGGTTTTGTTTTACATTCTATGGTAGAGCATGACCCAAGGGCATGGTGTGGTAAGTTTTAGCCCCCTGCAATATATACTTTCTCTCACTAAATGTACACAAAGTAACCATGCGCACTCGTATGAAAGCAGCATTTCTTACTTTGAACACCATGAAGATATAAAGTCCGTGACATACAACCGGTGTGCTGGATACAAAAATGTCCTAGTGATCAGTGTTCCTCTTCATATTCTTTTCTATTTCAATCAAGGACGGACACTTGTCCCCAGAGGACGGACACTCTTAGCCACCGGACATACAAGTTATGAATCGTTGCGCCAGAGATATTGCACGCTACGATCGTATTTTGCCGACAGTGTACTACATTTATAGCAGAAGTTGAGAAAATTTGAATTGAGGTGTGTGGATGTATGACGCGTTTGGAGGTTTACCCCTATGTGACAAGTTCCTGCTGTAATATTCTGTGGCGTTGACTAAAATCGTTACAGCCTGTGCATGATCTAAAAAAAATCTGCCAGGCGAACGCCGTATGCAGTTCCATCAGGAATATTGCCATCCGGAATTGATTTATCTTTGTCAAAATTGTAGTCGTCTCTTGTCGTAGGATCGACGTGAGAGAAAGCCCTGATCTTGTAAAGGTATAGGTCCAGCTACGATGTTCCGTCTGGGCTATCAGTAGTTTTCTTCAAATCCAGCGAAGTGGCTGTGTACAACTTACTAATCATCTTCCATGTAAGCTTTTGAGTTGTCTTTCAGATTAATCTGAGATATGGGCCGGACAATACATTACTGTGTTCCTGGATAAAGGGCCATAAGTCAAAAGATGTGCGTTGTTAGAATCTTTTTTCCCCATTTCTATGATTTTCCACAAAGTACTGAATATCCTCCAATCAAGATCCTAGGTGTGTCCTTGTTATAGGAACCGGACAAATAAAAGTTCATGATATAGATGAAGGGCCTTGAATCTGTAGAAAATCGTCGAAACTGACAGTGCATATCTGCAAGGTTCTACGTATCTTCCATGCTAGTTCCGAAGTTGTTCATGATATAGCACTACACCAAACAATTGTATTCACGATACCTTTGATGTAGGGAGACATGATTTCGGAAGCAGATCAAATGTATGAGAAATCCATGTTAGATGTTTGCTGCAATCATTTCTCATACATTTCTCATACACTTGAGCGGCCTTTCTACTACAGGACATCTAGGAGAAGAAAAACGTTTTGGGGTATTGTAAGCAACCGAGATATGGACTTGACATGGCGATGGGCGGGAAAAGGGTCATAACACTGTGGAAATGATAGGAACGGGTCATAAAATCTGTCAATGCTCATTACAAGTTACAAAGTTTCTTCCATGCAAGTTTCGAAGTTTTCCAGGAAATAGCAACCTTGATATCGGACTAAAAGCTATTGCTGAAGCCCGGAGTAAAGGGTCATATCTTTGTAGAATATAACGAAATAAAGGACCATACATTTGGTGGAAAATCATTCAAACGTGTAAACAATCCCAAAAGAGGGTAAGGTTTGGGTAAGTTATGAAGTTGTCCTTGAAAAAGAAACTGCGACGTGGATCGTACAAGGAATTACTGACGGACGCGATAATGGATAAAGGCTTTGAGGGAAAGCATTGAAACGGGTACAAAGAATGGGACAGGTCATATCAGCAAGGTAATATACTTCTTCCATACATGTTTCCAAGGTATGCATGAAATAGTAACATCAACAAGACACACGGTTTCCATTTTTTTCTAGTAATCAGATTGAGGCATCGTTAATTAGGTTTCCAAGTTGTCCAGCAAATGGTGATCGAGATATGGAACAAGCAAGAAATTGTTGGCAAGAACAAAAACATCCGATGGTCTAAGGGGTAAAAGTGAGAGTATTGACAATCGCATTATATACAGTAGGGCGTAGGTATACTTTACGTGAGTAATTAACATATTGATCAGGCCAGTCCAGTTTCCATTAATCAATTCTCCCCAGTCGCCATGAGGATCTTCCACCAGTTCATACCTAAATCACAAATAGTACAAGCTGTATAAATCATTGTAATGAATATTATCCTCAAATATAAAACAATCTTGTGGAAAGTTTTGGGACATCGACAACTCTCCTTCGCTGGCCATATCAGGTAAATGTGGCATTTAATGATCTGATTGGATGGTGGTGGTGAAGTTAAGTCTTCCAATTGTGGTTGTTGAAAGTCTAATGAGTGTCGAATTTTACGCTTATATCTTACCTGAAGTTCAGTCGACTTGCCATTTCCTCTATGATATCGACTGTTTGTCCTTTAAAGTTGGTCTCACCATGTTCGTTAGTCTTCATAACAAATGGCATCCACTGCAAAGGATGACCAGCGGAATGTAATACCACGTGTTTGTACCTTAGTGAGATCAGCATTGTTCTCAACATGCCAGTCAATGATAATGCTCATCCTATAACATTAATTATCTCCACCTAGAGGAGATCCACCTAGTATCTGACATATGCCATTCCCCTCGTTTATAGCGAGACAGAGTGATGGGTGCCAATGAGAGAGTCTGAACACCATCGATGTTGCTTTCTCAGGGTTAAGTCTGCCAAAATTATCAGAAATCGACGAGCACCAAAAGTTGAATCAAGAGAGAGAGAGAGAAGGTTTTAAGCCGCGTTCAGCAATAGTTCAGCTATATAGTGACGATCTAATAAAATTCTACGTATTTCGACAAAAACAAGTCAACAATTCAGCAATCCAGAAGTAATCAACACAACAAAAACATCTACATACATTAAAACTTATACAACAGACCGATTTCTCTCAAATAATCTAAAATACAGCCTTCTTTTACCCGACTAAAAAGATCTTCTAAAGTAGTTGCTTGATAAAAAGAATCTCTTTCGATATATATGTCGTAGTGTTTGATGTGAATGCCACAGTGTTGGCTTTGGAAGGTTTCACGAAAACGAGAAAAAATGTCATATTCTCAGATTCACTGTCATGCCTTCAAGCGATTAAAAGTGGAACTTCGACTCATCCCACTATCTTGAATATTCTACAATTACATGACTGTAGATTTGATCAAGAGACTGATATTGTGTTTGGTTGGTTGCCTAGTCCAGTTGGCATCAAAGGTGCCATGGGATGCTGTGAATAATAACAAACTTCAGAATTTAAAAAAAAACAAACCCTGTAGGCTATACCCATCTGAACAGGCAGAAAAGTTTTGATCAAACCATGATCAGGCAATGTATAATCGGCCATACACGATTAACCCACGAACATTTACTTAAAAAAGAGCCAGTTCCAAGGTGTATTCCATGCCACGAAGATCTCACATTGACACATATTCTTATCGACTGTATAGATTTTAAGATTGTAAGAGATTCTTTTTATCAAGTGACTACTGTGGAAGATCTTTTTAGTCGGGTGAGAGATGAATGTGTCTTGGGTCATTTGAGAGAAATCGGTTTGTTGCATAAGTTTTAACGTGTGTATATTTTAATGTGTTGGATTACTAAGTCATTGGCTTGAGTACTTAGAATTTTGTTTGATCGTCGCTATATAGCTGAAATATTGCTAAACGCGACATTAAACCTTAATTCTCTCTCTCTCTCTCTCTCTCTCTCTCTCTTTCCCTCCCCCTCTCTCTGCGAATACCACACAAGAGACGAATTTTGCAAATATCCGTAAACGGTCCAATCCCATCGATTACGTAATAGTTCAGCGGTTTCGGACAAGATATGGAAGCAGCTAAAGATGAAAAATAGAAAGTACGGTAAAAGTAGGCGTCTAGATACTCAGGGACGTCATTGGCCTTAGCAATGGAGTGAAAGTGAAGACAGTGCAGTGTTAACGAGGACCGGAAATAAATTACTAGTTACCTTTGGCACCAGCTCTTTCTTAATATTATGTATTATAAGTGCGCTGTGCGGCCTCGAAAATATAAATTAACGACATCGTGCTTTCAATATTTCGTCATGTATTCCGGAAATTTAAAGAGAGAGAGAGAGATAATTAAGGTTTAACCTCGCATTTTTCAGTATTCCATCTATCAAAATTCTAAGTATTCCAACAAAAACAAGTCCACAAGCCAGCAATTCAGAAGTAATCAATACAACACACCAAAAACATGTACATAGTTACATTAAACCTTGTACAACAAACCGATTTCTCTGCAATGACCTAAAATAGTCTTCTTTCACCCGAATGAAAGATCTAAAGTAGTTTTGCTTGATAAAAATAATCTCTTACAACCGATATATAGGTCGTAATGTGCGATGTATTATTAACCCTTGAATGCCAAAAAGGGGGTGGGGGCAAAGTTCATAAACATCCTTAAACTGCACAATCCCGTCGATTACGTGGGACAGGTTTGAAACTAATAGTCCAGGGGATCCGAAAAAGATATTGAAATAGCTAAACACGAAAAAATAAAAGAAAATAGCGCAAAATCAGGCATCTAAATATTTAGGGATGTCCTCGTCTTTACGCAACAATGGAGTAAAAGTAGAGACGGTATTGTGTAAAGGAGGACCGGAAATAAATTACTGGTTATACTTTTTGCACCAACGCTTATTTAATATTTTGCATTATAAGAGCGCAATGTGGTCTCGAATATATAAATAAACGACATAGTGAGTTCAGGATTCCGGCATGTGTTCCGGCAATGTAAAGAGAGAAGAGACAGACAGAGAAGGTTTAACGTCGCGTTGAGCAATATTTCAGCTCTATACCAGCAAACAAAATTCTATGTATTCTTAGTAACTTAGTAATCCTACACATTAAACCTACTTGGCCTGGGGTGGGGGGACGAAATGGCCCCCCTACCAAACTTTCTGGGCTATCTCCAGAACGACAAAGAATGAAGAACTGAAACTCCGCGACTTTATCTTTTATCATATTGGGGTCATTTTGAGCCTATTTGCATGACACCCGAGCATAGGATCATGGATAAATTCAAGATGGCGACCACGTGGGCTACCAGGAAAGTTATTTTTCGTCGTATTTCTTCAGCATTTCTGCTTTTCCGCTATGAAAATTGGACAAAAATTATTTTATTTCACATCACATTGATATTTACTAATTTATCATGCAGTTTTTGCCGAGAAATTGCATAAATAAAAATTCGAAAAATCTGACCGAAAAATCGACCAAAAATACCATTTTTCATCGAAGAGGCCATCTTGGATTTTTTTTTCTGGTAGAGCTTGATCCAAGGGTATGGTGTGGTAAGCTTCAGCTCCCTAGCTCAAGGGGTAAGAAAAATAATTAGTGGGGCCATTTCACCGCTCCCCCCCCCATAGGCCAGGATACGTCCCTAAAAACCCAGGACAGATAGGGTTAAAACATACACACATTAAAACTTACGCAACAAACCGATTTCTTTAAAATAACCCAAGTTACAGTCTTCTTTCACCCGACTCAAAAGATCTCCTAAGGTAGTTGCTCGATGAAAAGAATCTCTTACAATCTTAAATCTGTACAATCGATAAGAATATGTATCACTATGAGATCTTCGTGGCATGAAATACACCTTGAAACTGTTTTTTTCAGTAAATGTCCGTGAGTTAATCGTGTATGACCGATTCTACATCGCCTGATCATGGCTTGATCGAAACTTTCTGGCTGCTCAGACGAGTGTGTCCTATAGTTTTTTGAAACTCATAAGTACAGATAGAGGGTCTGAAATCGTTATAACATACATTTCTGCATAATCCACCGCATTTTACTTTAACCTTACCTGGCCGGGGGTACTTTCCGCCTCCGGTTGTTTTTTGCTGCTATCTCCGGAACGACGAAAAGCTGTGAGCTAAGACTCCGAGACTGTGTATATTATCATATTGGAGTCATTTTGAGCCTATTTGCATGGCCCTCCGAGCCGAGGATTATGAGTAAATTCAATATGGCGGTCATGTGAGGTACCAGAAAAGTGATGTTTTCGTCAGATTTCTTCAAAAGTTTTGCTATTCAGCATGGAAAAGTGGGTAAGACCTATTTGATTTCACATCACATTATTATTTACTAATCCATCATGCAGTTTTTGCGAAGAAAAAGCCAAAATAAAAAAATAAAAAATTCTGACCGAAAATGGTAAAAAAAAGAATGCTTTTTAAAATGATGTCACTGTGACGTCATTATGGCGGTCATCTTGTATTTTTCTACATTTTCTCGTATAGTTTGAACCAAAGATATAATGTGATAAGTTTCAGCCCTCTAATCTTAGCGATAGCGAAAATATATAGCGAAAATATATAGGGGGAACCCAAAATCGCCCAGGCCAGTTAGGGTTAACGCTCAAACTGGAGCCGTCAGGTCTGCATATTTTGCTATCACAATAGTAATATTCAATATTATCACATAACTGCGGTATTATTTGGGATGTATGGTCATGACAAAATTATTGTATGCAACTAGGTACATAGAACTTACAAACAAGCTGATTGCATAATAACACACTGATTGCATAGTAACTGTTGCGTGAGATAATAAATTACCATGCTTGATAGTGACGTCACTGAACCATTTTTTCCTTTGATAACATTTTGCTGCGAATCACTGTTTACAGGTGCAACAACAACAGCGATATCTGCAAACGATCATTTTATAACAAAAATACACGCATCGGTCTGCAAACTATAATTGGCAATAGCCATAAAAGCAGCAATGATTCGCAATACATCATTTCGACTTTTTAAGCTTTATATTTTGTATAGCACTCACGCAGTGTGCAATTTTTGTTTGGCGAATAGAGCCATCTCGTCAGTCAGTTTGGGTGCCGTATCCCGTCAGATTTCTAAAGAAAACGTTTTAGAAAACGGATTACGTATTTAATATGATCTTGTCAGTCTAGCATGTCGTCACCTCACTGATAACTCGCCAACATGTCGCGCGCATGATGGCATGCATAGATTAGGAGATTAACTCGTGGCACGAAATGATCCAATGTATGAAAACAGCTAATTAACATTCTGTTGTGAAATTATATTTTGAAATGCTGTGCAAACTGATCAGCCTTGAAAACGAGGTGTTCAAAATCTGTTGCATTTTAGAACTATATCAACTTAGCGTATTCAGCAACTTTAATGCTGTGATGCGCCTGCGACAGGGCCGGGGTTTTTTTTCGCAGAGAAGGAAATAAATAAAAAAAATTAGTGATAGATTAATTTTGACGATGAAATCTTTCGAATTATTGCGTTTATAATTTGCTCAAAAATAGTTATGTCACAGTGAGAAACATAATGTTACACTCGTGACAATTTGATATGAAATTTATGACAGTCTTTGAACTTACTTAACTCGTGCCACAACTTTCATATTAAATAATCACGAGTGTCATATCCTCTATCTCTGTCACCGTGTCTTCATTTGGCGATGCATTTTGCCCGAAGTCATCAAGCTATGTATCATGCGTATTATGAATCCAAATACGCACTGCATACGCCACATTAAATGAATTATTTCGAGAAACTATAGACATAAATTAGATGAGCTTACCTCACCAACACCAACTCGAAGCGTCCTGCCGTTTAACCCATTGTATGCATCAGGGAACATAATTCTACTGATATCATCCACCGATTGTTGTTCACATGGAGGCCATTCTTCGACAGGCTGGAATATCGTCGTAGCCCCATGGCGTCTGAGAGTATATACCTCAGTTTGAGTTGTGCATCTATCTGCATAATGGTTGTGGTTATCCTGAATCTGGCAGACGCAAACGGAGTTTAAAAGATTACATCATTTAAGACAGCGCTCGCAAATGTTTCAATATTACTCACATTTTTTTTGGCGGCAATAAAGAAGTTGTTATCCATAGAATAGCATTGTGGTATTACTCACATTCCACATTTTTTCGCGATATGTTAATTTGAACACTGTGAAGATCTGGAAATCTAAGTGATCAACGTCCCTATTCGTGCTATATGCAGTTATAGTTACGGACGTACATGTACTTACATGTACTGCATTTTATAACCAGCTACATTTATTGTTCTACCAGAAGACACATTCGATAAAAGGCCAGGCGCCAATGTGACATGAGGGGCATAGCATTTGGTCCCATTTGGACAATGAACAGAGCCATTTTGAGCCTGCGATCTTCGAGAGTAGGTCTTGTGGGTTAGGTCAGGTGAGGCGGACATACGATTCGGGTGGGCTACAGCGATTTGGAACCGTGGGTGATAGGTTTCGAAAACGGAAAAATATATCTGATCAAACTCGGTTCGATGTTCATAATCACAGGTGCGAAGGATCACCCAAGCCCCCAAGAAAGGATCAGGGAAAATTACGCTTTCGTCCAAATCTGTGCATTATTTTGTTCCAAAGTGCATGAAACGAGCTTATTTCTCTGAAATAATGTTATGTCGCTAGAAACCTTGACGCAAGAATGGATCGAAAACCAATTTATACCCGACTTAAAACTAACTTCCAAGAATATGAGTTCATTCGGAAATGGTTTGCTTCTGCATTCTTATTTCTGTTTCTCTGTTTACCCGTGACACGTGGTATGTTGAACATGATATACATGTGTTTTTGGATACAAAATTTCTGTTATAATTAATGATCTGTTCGGTCCTATTTTCCAGTAGTGTCGAAGAGAGAGAGAGAGAATTAAGGTTCAACGTCGCTTCCAGCAATATTTCAGCTATATAGCGACGTTAAAACAAAATTCTAATTATTCCAAAAAAACACAAGTTGATAACCGAGTAATCCAGAAGTACTCAACACAACACACCAAAAGCATGTAGTACACATACATAAACAATTATACAACAAACCGATTTCTCTCAAATAACCTAAAATACAGTCTTCTTTTGTCCGACTGAAAGATCTTTTAAAGCAGCTGCTTGATGAAAAGAATCTCTTACAATCTTAAAATCTATGAAGTCGATCAGAATATGCATCACTGTGAGATCTCCGTGACATAGATACACCTTGAGGCTGGTTTCTTTTTCAGTAAATGCTCGTGACTTAACCGTTTAACGTTTCTGGCTGCTCAGATGAGTATATCCTAGTTTTTTCTTACATTAATGAAGTTTGTTATTATCCACAGCACTCCATAAGGATTGAAACAGCTTTCTTATATAAGAACTTACCGGAGGAACTGAATGTATGACTATATTATGATATTGTTATGACGTAATGTTGCCGTCGTACATCATATATTTTGACAGAACATTGAGCGGATTTTCATCGATATACTAGTAGAGTTGTTATAACACATGTTTGTTTGACCATATTAAAGGTCGAAGTGTGTCTAAACACCCAAATACAACGTGTGCTAACTTGTCATTTGAGCCGGGTGCCTGTCTATTAGTTACTGATAAATTAATACCCACACGAATGTTCACTCCCAAACTAATCCTCCTACCATACCCTTTCATAGTGCATGGTCAGAAATTGATTTAATCAATGTGCAAACGTGACGACCATTTTGCTGTTTTGGCTCTCGGTCTATATTTCGATATTCAACCATAGTGTTCTGCCATAACATGTAGCGCTGGCTCAAATACATGTAAGCTTCGATGTTATTCAACAAATGCTAAGTCATGATAATAATGATATTTGCACTACCTCATAAAACACAGACAAACATGGTAGCAACGATATGTCAAAACATGTGATAAGAAATCTGATCCATCACCCCCAAATCTGGTCCCAACTATCCCGCCCTTATGCGACGTGTACGTACCTTTTTCAGAAGGGGTATGTTCGATATTTTGTCATACATCACTATGGCTACATTTTCTAGCTCTCCCAAATGACCAATGTAATCAGTAGCATTGCTTTGATCAGTGATCACAAGCCATCTTGAATGGTGAAGAAATTTAGGAGAACCACTTGCGGACACCTATAATAAAATATATTGAAACAACTATGGTGTGAAATGAGATAATAAATCGTATAGGTCTCAAGCTAGTTTTTCTTTGATCAAGGTATCCTTTGCTATGAACGCTAGAAGAAGTTAAGCTCCGAATTGTTCAGACAGATGATGTACAATATTTGCGCTGGTTAAACGTGGTACATAACCTGTCTCGAATCGACAATTCGTCCCACTTCAACATTTAAAACAAATTGCATAATGTATGAAAATGGATTTGTGCTGAACGAGAATATGCATTCTCAAGAAAAAGATATGCTAATACTCTTCGATGATGGCTGTAATGAGTACATGATACGGTTTATAGAATGCGAGCGAGGAGGCGTCATTTTTGCACTTCCAGTAAAACGAACATCTTTTTTCTCAATATATTGTGTCAAGGATACATATACCCTAGAAATTGTTGCATAATCCTAGTTTGCACTTGATGCGGTTAAAATTTGAAGATGGTCTGTAGGTGATACCACCTATGGATATAGCCAATATGGACGGAAGGCAATACCTAGCGGCTTATTGTGGCAAAATATCCACATACAAAATTATGAAAGAATCCATTAATGCAGGAATCCATTAAGGCGAGAGTCCGGAAACGAAGTGTCACGTTGGATTCACGTGGCGCCACCTATGGGACGCGATTCCAGACGAAATGCTCCGCTAGGTGGCTTCACCCATAGGTGTATGAGGAAGGAACGGAATAGCAAGCAAAATTATGTTGCAAGATATCGATATACCAAATTTGGGGAAGAAAATCCATACAAGTGTGCGTATTTTTTGTCGTGGAAACAAAATTTTAAGTTCATCCACACAATGGGCAAGTGTGGATGAGTTGCGATCGTCAGTAGAATCTTGTGGCATGACCTTCCATGTTCGGTAGGAATACTCCAATTAGTTCTTTATTCCAGTTAGACACCATGTGGGCATATATGGATGGAATGCGGCCTCAAGCGACATCGTTTGACATGATATTCATACACTAAATTCCTGAAGAATCCCTTAAGTCATTCAAAATTTATAGTCTGAAAATGGTTTTTTTAAATAACTTTTCTTCTTATTTTTGTTCGACATCCATGTGGCACCCGGCCCGCCCCCGCCCCATCCCCCTGGGTGTAATTAGACGAAACAGAATACCAATCAGTATCTTTTGAAAAGATATTGATATACGAAATATTAAAAGAATGCTATTGTTGTGTTGTGGAAACGAAATTGTAAGTTGACCCTTTAGGTTATCCCAGGTAGCGCCAACTATGATCATTATGTGGATGGAATGCTACCCGAAGCGTCATATTTTGGCATGATATACACAATCCAATTTTGAAAGAATCCGTAAATTCGTTCCCATTTCACTGACAGAAAACGAAATTACAGTTGATAACTTAAGGTACAGTACAAGGCAGAAATATCTTGATGCTAAACGCGAGTAGAACGCGAAGTAATCGAGACTGACTCGCGCTAGTTTATTGAAGGAGTCGCGACTGTAAATTTCGGAAGACGCGCTTTCGACTCGACTGTTTTCTGTAAACGCGTCAGCGTGTAAAAGCGGCCGATGGTAGCCGTCGACGCGATCGTCTTGGGTTTTAGTGCGATCCACAGGCATATTTCAAAAGGGATTACTTTATTGATCGCGTCAGACCGAGTCTTGTTGGCCGAACACGCCGAGATTGACCACCACGTAAAATATTCCCCTCACAGTAAAATGTTCGTCGAGTGAAAGCTCGTTGATAGTCCACATCGTCCAATAATGAAAAAATCAGCACTATACGTTCAAATTCTATTAAGAATAATACCATAAACGTATAAGAGGTTTATTTTATTGAAGACGTACCTTCATTCTGATGGAAATTGAGAAAATCAGCAAAGAATTTGCCGGGTTTTTTGGATCATTTTCAACGCATCGAAATCTCATTTCTCGAGGTAGAATGTGGGAGACCTTGGCCTCATTTCCAAGATCATTTCCCCCTACTTTCGTCCTATGATGAGTGATTTAACAAATAACCAAGCAATTAACGAAGGATTTGATTAGATAGACATGTCGTCATCAGGAATATTCCTCCGATAAAACAAGGCCGACTGAGCTGGTTAATACCGCGAAGCTGATTAGTTGAGAATGAGGTCACCGAAGAAAAAGCTGCGAGACAATCGCAGCGATTGGCCGGCTGTCTGTCTGTATGTCGGTCTTCTGTGCCGAGTGAATTTAAATGACTCCATAGGAAACTTTCAGCGAGCCGACTGTTGGACTTACAATGGAAATAAAGGGATACTCGGATTTATATGTCGGATTAAAACTCACAGGGACGATGCACTGGTATTTTAGCACGATCGTCCGGTTGAATTGGGCAAATTGTGATGAGATGGCTGGGATATAGACGCACGGTAAATGTTGCCGAAAAAAGTTTATTTTGTTTATTATATTTTCTCGCCTGGTCTGATTTTATTTCAGACACAATTCTGATCGCGTCATGAAGTATCATTACAGTGACGGCGAGCGGTCATCGCGTCTCAGTCGCGATTATGCTTTTGTTTTTGCGCGATTGAGGCGTGTTTTCCGATTGAGATTAATAAATTATAGTCGCGAAAATGATTTTTTTAACTCGCGTTTACCATCAAGATATTTCTGCCTTGTACTGTAGGCTCATCCGGAATATGTTACGTCGTCCTGATTTCAGAACGAAAGCAAATTTAAGACCAAATTTATTGGGGGATAATGATAATGATAACGTAACGCTTTAGACATTCCTCTCTCGACTTGTCAGTTATTTCAAAGTCCGCATGATCATTCTCTCTATGAAACTTTCTTTAATATCGGTTCAAATGAAAATTTATGAACAAGCGAAATTGTTGAGAAAGGCAAGTTCCATATTTCATAGGTGTCTTCCCCAGCACCAATGCGCACATCTAATTTGAAGTTGATTGAAGGAGGCTTTCGAAATTTATCTGACGGGCAAGAAAGTGGGAGAAAAAAAAGAAGAGAAATAAAAGAAGAAAAAAATAAAAGAGAAATAAAGAAGAACCCGATAAAACAGGGTAAAGGCAAAGTATCAAACCTTACCGCTTGTAGAACATGTTTTGCACACTTCGAGTTGCACATAACCAAGTGATTATGTACGGGTTCCTCTTCTTTACCTGCACGAGAGTTCCACAACTCACAATGTTCACCGTCTGTCCATGTTAGTATTTGATAAAATCGAGGCCGGTCGCTATCAGTGAGTTCAAACATGAAAGCGTTCACCAATCCATCTGAAAGCATTGATTTATGTCTTCGCTCACGTTTTATTCAAGGTGGTAACAAGTGATAGTAATATTCCCGAAAGACCTGCATATGGAGTATCCATATCTCGCCCTGTAGCATATGCTAGAGCTTGTCAAAACCTTGCTAAAATAAACTTGTAAAGCAAGGTTATAAAATCAAACTTCTGCGTTCCAAGTTTCGTAAACTCGGTGATATACAATGTATATCATCTGATGATAGCAAACTATAATCATGGTGTTGTAGATCTATGACGCTGTGTATTGTCATTGGTATATAATTCCGCTTAACGCGGAGCTGAGTCGTATAAACACAATATGAAATTCATCTCCGTGGTATATGAACAGACGCAATCAAAGCGTGACTGATATACTCATGTAGCAGATGAATATGTTCATTAGAACGTTATATTTCCTTTAGTCACACCAATATCGTGACATCACTTTTCGGATACAACACAGCAACAGCGTGCAGAAGTTAGCAATAAGTTCGACGTTCGACATTCGACATTCAATGTTGAATATATTGCTGAAAGTGAGGTTACACCACATTCAACATGTACATTAAATTTATTAAGGTATTGATGCATAATTCCATAAAATCAAACGCTCAAGCCCCATATAACCAAAATTATAACAAATGCTATATATTTTGCCAGTACCAATAACTGGATCTCTATTAAGGTTCCCTGGATATCCTGCTTGTATATAGAGCAAGATACATGAAAACTTCGACTTTTATACCTTTTAAAATATTCTATACACCATGCCCTCTTTACCATTAGCCTAGGAACAAGCGCTAACTTCAAAATCAAACATTGGAATCCAGTTAACCCTACCAGGCCTGGTTGGGCCAACATGGCCCCATCACCTTACCAAACTTTCTGCGCTATCTCCGGAACGACAAAAAATTAATAGCTCACACTCCGTGACTTTATAGTTTATCATATTGGTGTCATATTGAGCCTATTTGCATAACCCCCGGGGAGAGCATCATGGGTAAATTAAACATGGCGGCCACATGGGGTGCCATAAAATTCATGCTCTCGTCATTTTTCTTCAAAACTTCTATAAAAAAAAACTGTTTTTCCGCCCTGAAAAGTGAGCAAAAATTATTCTTTCACAACACATTAATATTTGCTAATTTATCATGCATTATTTTGCGGAGAAATAGCAAATAGCATAAATAAAAAAAATCACAAATCTGAGCCAAAAGTCCACCAAAGAATATCGTTTTAGAAGATGACGTCACTAGCGGCCATCTTGTATTTTTTATATTTTTTCTGGTAGAGGTTGATCCAGGGGTAGAGTGTGGTAAGTTTCAACCCCCAAGCTCAAGGGGTAAGGAAAATAACTAGGGGGAGGGGTTGGGGGCATTTCGGCATCCTCACCCAGGCCTGGACATGTCTCAAAAAGCCCAGGTCAGATAGGGTTAATCTCCGTACATTCGTGCGTCATTCTCAGAAGACATACGGGTACCCTTATACATGTAGTTTGAATGAAAAAAAGATCGGCTCAAGCCCCTCCTGTTTGAGTAATATATAGGCTTTAAAGAACATTCAAGACACCGTGCGCCCTAAATAATAACCCATAGAAAGATGGACTACATGTAGCTACAAAAATCAACATTATTCTGCAAAGACGCACTAGTGCACTTTTAAACGTTCCAGGGCTGGGCTATTTGGAGGCTCTCCAATCTGTTTCCTTGGGGTAGAGATTCCATACTATATTTTAGGGTAAGGCTTTATGAAAAAATGTATAAAAAGTTCAATATGGCCACCATCTTGACCTCACAGTGACGTAAGCATTTCGCATGCCTTTCTTTTATTTTTCGGACCCATTTTCTGAATTTTGAATTTTCGTTATTCGTCTCCAAAAACTAATTAATGTGATACAGAATAATTTCTTTTGACAAAATGTATAGATTACTTTATGTCAGTTTAGGTTTTTCTGAGGACATCTCGTGACCGCCATCTTGACGTTACATCATATCCTTTGCACCAAATATGTATGGCATAAAATTGGCAAAACTATCAAGTTTCAGCTGTCTTGTCGTCTTTGTTCCAGAGCTGCGGTAAAACGTTTGGAAATGTATCATAATGCCGCCTCCCCACCGGTTCATATAGGGTTAACATAAATGAATTATCTATATATTATGTTTCTCAGTTGGGATGTTGCAGCCGTACGAACATCTTCAAGTCACATCTTTGCCCTCTAAATAGCCAGTGAACGAAAAGTCAACATTGAAATCCAGTCGTTACCCATAGCATGGACAACCATTCTCGAAAGACATACATGTACTGGTACCCCATAATTTCAATGATTTGGTTGAATTCAATTGAATTCAATTGAAATTTATTCACCAATAGAAACGTGAAAAAAAAGAATCAATACATCTAAGGCTCATAAGCGTTCCATTAACAAGTTACATGAAAGAGTTAGCCAAATTTGGCTTGCCATAATGAAACCCCTGGGGAGCTTGTTCTATCTCAAAACAAGAAAATAATATACACATAAGACCGAAACCATTATAATGTGGAAATGATAGCTTAAATATCAATTTTATTTTCTGCACTACCTGTAACACCGGTCTGTTATCTATAAAGAAGGTTTTCAGTTTACAATTAAATAGTGAAATATATTTCGTGCTCTTTAGGTTAGAAGGTAATTTGTTCCACTTTCCAGGTCCGAGAATATTCAAGGTGTCATAAACTTCGTGTATAAATTGGTCTATAAAAAAGTTGGCATCATGAAAACACTTATTGGTTATTAAAAGACAACAATATATGTAGTATACAGTCATGAGGTCATTTTCCCCCCATAATTTGAGTAATCTTTTTCGGCTTACATCCTTAATGTTCTGTTACTATATACCCAAATATCTATTCAGGCCACCTTGTGCCCCATCACCTAGCCTACATACATTGGCTAGCCACAAAATCCCACATAGTTTTTCATGTATTATCCTTTGCTTGGCCTGCAATTTCTCCATGCCATTCGGGTACCCCTATAATTTGCATAAACTTTTCCAACCGAGTTCCTTTCTGTTCCGGTAGTATACAGTCATTACGACATTCAGTCCAACATGTGCTCTATGCCATAATCTAGATAAGATCACCAGCTACAAAATTTCACATTGAATTCCAGTTATTATCCTTGGCATGGCCTGTAATTCACACATGACATTCGGGTACCACCATAATTTGCATCAACTTTTTCAACTGGGCTCCTTTCTCTTCCGGTAGTACACAGTCATTACGACATTCAGGCCAACATGTGCTCTATGCCATAATCTAGAAGCATGGGCTAGCTACAGAAATCAACACTAAATTCCAGTTATTATCTTTAGCTTGGCCTGCAATTTTTCCGCCCAAAATACCGGTATCCAATAATTTAGGTGAAGTTTTTAGCTTATATCCTTTCTGTTCTGTTACTATAGACAATATTTATTCAGGTTCCCTGTGCCCTATGTCATGGCCTAGATATATTAGCTAGCTACAAAATCCCAAGATGAATTTTAGTTATTTCCGTAGCATGGTCAGCAATTCTCACATCACATTCGGGTACCCCCATAATTTGGATGAACTTTTTCAACTTAGTTCCTTTCTGTTCCGGTGTTATAGAGTCATGAAGACACTCAGGGCACCGTGTGCCTTATTCCGTAATGTAGGAGCATGGGCTAGCTACACATATCAATGCTAAATTCCAGTTATTATCCTTAGCATGGCCTGCAATTTTACCCCCATAATACCGGTACCCCATCATTTGAATCATCTTTTTTGCCACTTACATCCTTTCTGATCTGTTACTGTATACCCAAATATATATTCAGGCCACCTTGCACCCTATGTCATGGCCTACATACTTTGGCTAGCTACAAAATCCCACATTGAATTTCAGTTATTATCCGTAGCATAGCCAGCAATTCTCACATCACATTCGGGTACCCCCCATAATTTGGATGCAGTTTTTCATCCGAATTCCTTTCTCATCCAGTAGTATACGGACATGAGGTGATTCAGGTCACCATATGCTCTAGGAGCATGGACTAGCTACAGAATTCAACACTAAATTCCAGTTAATATCCCTAGCATGGCCTGCAATTCTTCCCCCAAATATTCGGGTACCTCAAAATTTGAATCATCTTTTTCGATTTACATCCTTTGTGTTCTGTTACTGTTTACCCAAATATCGTATCAGACCACCTTGTGCTCTATGTCATGGCCTAGATATGCTGGCTAGCTACAAAATTCCACATAGAATTCCAGTTATTATTCGTAGCATAGCCAGCAATTTTCACATGATATTCCGGTACCTACATAATTTGGATGAACTTTTTCAGCTGAGTTCCTTACTGTTCCGGTAGTATACAGTCATAAGGACATTCAGACCACCATGTGCCCTATGCCATAGCCTAGGAGCATGGACTAGCTACAGAAATCAACCCTAAATTCCAGTTATTATCCCTAGCATGGCCTACAATTTTCCCCCAAAAATACCGGTTCCCCAAAATTTAAATCGTCTTTTTCCACTTACATCCTTTCTGTTCTGTTACTGTATACCCAAATATCGATTCAGACAACCTTGTTCTCTATGTCATGGCCTAGATATGTTGGCTAGCTACAACATCCAACATTGAATTCCAGTTATTATCCGTAGCATAGCCAGCAATTTTCACATGATATTCCTGTACCCCCATAATTTGGATGAACTTTTTCAACTGAGTAATATTATACAGTCACAAGCACATTCAGGCCACCATATGCCATAGTCTAGGACCATGGACTAGCTACAGAAATCAACATTAAATGCCAGTTATTATCCCTAGCATGGCCTGCAAGTTTTCCCCCAAATATACCGGTACCCCAAAATTTGAATCATCTTTTTCTACTTACATCCTCCCTGTTCTGTTGCTGTATACTCAAATATGCATTCAGGCCACCTTGTGCTCTGTCATGCCCTAGATATATTGATTAGCTACAAAATCCCACATTAAATTCCAGTTATTATCCATAGCTTACCCAGCAATTCTCACATGACATTCGGGTACCCACATAATTTGGATGAAATATTTCAACTGAGTTCCTTTCAGTTCCAGTAGTATACAGTCATAAGGACATTCAGACCACCATGTGCCAAATGCCATTGCCTAGGAGCATTCAATTTTAGTTATTGTCCTTAGCATGGCCAACAATTCCCCCCTCCCCCCAAAATACCGCTACCCCATAGTTTGAGTGAACTTTTTTAGCTTAGATGCTTTCTGATCCGTTACTATAGACCCAAATATCTATTCAGGCCACCCTGGGCCCTATGTCAGGGCCTGTATATATTGGTTAGCTGTAGAATGCCACATTGAATTTCAGTTATTATCCGTAGCATGGCCAGCAATTCTCACATGACATTCGAGTACCCCCATAATTTGAATAAACTTTTTCAGCTGATTCCCTTTCTGTTCCGGAAGTATAACGTCATAAGGTGAATCAGGCCACCATGTGACCTATACCATAGAATAGGAGCATGGACTAGCTACAGAAATCAGCATTGACTTTTATTTATTATGCTTAGCATGGCCTGCATTCCCCCCCAAATTATTGGCGCCCCACATTTTTAACGAACTTTTTCAGTTTACATCCTTTCTGTTCTGTTAATATAAACCCAAATATCCATTCAGACCACCTTGTGCTCTATGTCACGGCCTAGATATATTGGCTAGCTACAAAATCCCACATTGAATTTCAGTTATTATCCATAGCATACCCAGCAATTTTCACATGACATTCGGCACCCCCATAATTTGTATGAACTTTTTCAACTGAGTTCCTTTTTGTTCCGGTAGAAAACAGTCATAAGGACATTCAGGCCACCATGTGCCCTATTCCCTAGCCTAGGAGCATGGACTAGCTACAGAAATCGCAATTCAATTTTAGTTATCATTAGCATGGCCTACAATTTTCCCTCCCTCAAATACCAGTAGTCTGAGTGAACTTTTTTAGCTTAAATGCTTTCTGGTCCGTTACTATAGACCCAAATATCTATTCAGGCCACCCTGTGCCCTATGTCATGGCCTAGATATATTAGCTGGCTACACAGCCGCACATATAATTCCTGTTATTATCCATAGCCTACCCAGCAATTCCCACATGGCATTCGGGTACCCCCATAATTTGGAGAAACTTTTTCAGCTGATATCCTTTCTGTTCCGGAAGTATAACGGCATAAGGTAAATCAGGCCACCATGTGACCTATGCCATAGCCTAGGAGCATGGACTAGCTACAAAAGTCAGCATTGAATTTTTTTTATTATCCTTAGCATGGCCTGCATTTTACCTCCCAAAATTACAGTCACCCCACATTTTTAAAGAACTTTTACAGCTTACATCCTTCCTGCTCTGTTACTATAAACCCAAATATCTATTCAGGCCACTCTGTGCCCTATGTCATGGCCTAGATATATTGGCTAGCTACAAAATCCCGCATTGAATTTCAGTTATTATCCGTAGCATAGCCAGCAATTCTCACATGACATTCAGGTACCGCCATAATTTGTATGAACTTTTTCAACTGAGTTCCTTTCTGTTTCGGCAGTATACAGTCATAAGGACATCCAGGCCACCATGTGCCGTATACCATAGCCTAGGAGCATGGACTAGCTACAGAAATCAACACTAAATTCCAGTTATTATCCCTAGCATGGCCTGCAATTCTTCCCTCAAATTTACGGGTACCTCAAAATTTCATTTATCTTTTTCGACTTACATGCTTTCTGTTCTGTTACTGTATACCCAAATATCCATTCAAGCCACCTTGTGCTCTATGTCATGGCCTAGATATATTAGCTAGCTACAAAATCTCACATTGAATTCCCGTTATTATCCATAGCATACCCAGCAATTCTCACATGACATTCGGGTACCCCCATAATTTGGATGAACTTTTTCAACTTAGTTCCTTTCTGTTTCGGTAGTATACTGTCATAAGGACATTCAGGCCACCATGTGCTCTATGCCATAGCCTAGGAGCATGGACTAGCTACAGAAATCAGTATTGAATTTTAGTTATTATCCTTAGCATGGGCTGCAATTTTTGCCCCCAAAATACCGGTACCCCATAGTTTGATTTAACTTTTTTAGCTTAGATACTTTCTGTTCCGTTAATATAGACCCAAATATCTATTCAGGCCACCCTGGGCCCTATGTTAGAGCCTGTATACATTGGCTAGCTATAGAATCCCACATAGAATTTCAGTTATTATCCGTAGCATGGCCACCAATTCTCACATTACATTCGGGTACCCCCATAATTTGGAGAAACTTTTTAGCTGATACCCAATCTGTTCCGGAAGAATACCGTCATTAGGTGAATCGGGCCACCATGTGACCTATGCCATAGCCTAGGAGCAAGGACTAGCTACAGAAATCTGGATTGAATTTTTTTTATTTTCCTTAGCATGGCATGCATTGCCTCCCCCCAAAATACAGGCATCCCACATTTTTAGCGAACTTTTTCACCTTATAGCCTTCCTGTTCTGTTACTATAAACCCAAATATCTATTCAGGCCACCCTGTGCCCTATGTCGTGGCCTAGGTATGTTGGCTAGCTACAAAATCCCACATTGAATTTCAGTTATTATCCGAAGCATAGTCAGCAATTCTCACATGACATTCGGGTACCCCCCTAATTTGTTTGATCTTTTTCAACAGAGTTCCTTTCTGTTTCGGTAGTATACAGTCTTAAGGACATCCAGGCCACCATGTGCCGTATACCATAGCCTAGGAGCATAGACTAGATACAGAAATCAACACTAAATTCCAGTTATTATCCATACCATGGCCTGCAATTCTCCCCTCAAATTTACTGGTACCCAAAATTTGAATCATCTTTTTCGATTTACATGCTTTATGTTCTGTTACTGTATACCCAAATATCCATTCAAGCCACCTTGTGCTCTATGTCATGGCCTAGATATATTAGCTAGCTACACCACCCCACATTGAATTCCTGTTATTATCCATAGCATACCCAGCAATTCTCACATGACATTCGGGTACCCCATAATTTGGATAAACTTTTTCAGCTGATATTCATTCTGTTTCGGTAGTATATACAGTCTTAAGGACATCCAGGCCACCATGTGCCGTATACCATAGCCTAGGAGCATGGACTAGCTACAGAAATCAACACTAAATTCCAGTTATTATCCCTAGCATGGCCTACAATTCTTCCCTCAAATTTACGGGTACCTCAACATTTCATTCATCTTTTCCGACTTACATGCTTTCTGTTCTGTTACTGTATACCCAAATATCCATTCAATCCACCTTGTGCTCTATTTCATGGCCTAGATATATTAGCTAGCTACAAAATCCCATATTGAATTCCTGTTATTATCCATAGCATACCCAGCAATTCTCACATGACATCCGGGTACCCCCATAATTTGAATGAACTTTTTCAACTTAGTTCCTTTCTGTTCCGGTAGTATACAGTCATAAGGACATTCAGACCACCATGTGCTCTATGCCATAGCCTAGGAGCATGGACTAGCTACAGAAGTCTGCATTGAATTTTAGTTATTATCCTTAGGATGGCCTGCACTTTTCCCTCCAAAATACCGGTACCCATATTTTGATTTAACTTTTTAAGCTTAGAGACTTTCTGTTCCGTTAATATAGACCCAAATATATATTCAGTCTACCCTGGGCCCTATGTCAGAGATTGTATATATTGGCTAGCTATAGAATCCCACATGGAATTTCAGTTATTATCTGTAGCATGGCCAGCAATTCTCACATGACATTCGGGTACCCCCATAATTTGGAGAAACTTTTGCAGCTGATACCCTTTCTGTTCCGGAAGAATACCGTCATTAGATGAATCGGGCCACCATGTGACCTATGCTATAGCCTAGGAGCAAGGACTAGCTACAGAAATCTAGATTGAATTTTTTTTATTTTCCTTAGCATGGCATGCATTGCCTCCCCCCAAAATACAGCCATCCCACATTTTTAGCGAACTTTTTCACCTTATAGCCTTCCTGTTCTGTTACTATAAACCCAAATATCTATTCAGGCCACCCTGTGCCCTATGTCGTGGCCTAGGTATGTTGGCTAGCTACAAAATCCCACAATGAATTTCAGTTATTATCCCAAGCATAGCCAGCAATTCTCACATGACATTCGGGTACCCCCATAATTTGTTTGACCTTTTTCAACAGAGTTCCTTTCTGTTTCGGTAGTATACAGTCTTAAGGACATCCAGGCCACCATGTGCCGTATACCATAACCTAGGAGCATAGACTAGCTACAGAAATCAACACTAAATTCCAGTTATTATCCCTACCATGGCCTGCAATTCTCCCCTCAAATGTACTGGTATCTCAAAATTTGAATCATCTTTTTCGATTTACATGCTTTCTGTTCTGTTACTGTATACCCAAATATCCATTCAAGCCACCTAGTGCTCTATGTCATGGCCTAGATATATTAGCTAGCTACACAACCCCACATTGAATTCCTGTTATTATCCATAGCATACCCAGCAATTCTCACATGACATTCGGGTACCCCCATAATTTGGATAAACTTTTTCTGCTGATATTCTTTCTGTTTCGGTAGTATATACAGTCTTAAGGACATCCAGCCCACCATGTGCCGTATACCATAGCCTAGGAGCATGGACTAGCTACAGAAATCAACACTAAATTCCAGTTATTATCCCTTGCATGGCCTGCAATTCTCACATGACATTCGGGTACCCCCATAATTTGTTTGACCTTTTTCAACAGAGTTCCTTTCTGTTTCGGTAGTATACAGTCATAAGGACATCCAGGCCACCACGTGCCGTATACCATAGCCTAGGAGCATGGACTAGCTACAGAAATCAACACTAAATTCCAGTTATTATCCCTAGCATGGCCTGCAATTCTTCCCTCAAATTTACGGGTACCGCAAAATTTGATTCATCTTTTTCGACTTACATGCTTTCTATCCTGTTACTGTATACCCAAATATCCGTTCAAGCCACCTTGTGCTCTATGTCATGGCCTAGATATATTAGCTAGCTACAAAAGCCCATATTGAATTCCTGTTATTATCCATAGCATACCCAGCAATTCTCACATGACATTCGGGCACCCCCATAATTTGAATGATCTTTTTCAACTTAGTTCCTTTCTGTTCCGGTAGTATACAGTCATAAGGACATTCAGGCCACCATGTGCTCTATGCCATAGCCTAGGACAATGGACTAGCTACAGAAGTCAGCATTGAATTTTAGTTATTATCCTTAGCATGGGCTGCAATTTTTGCCCCCAAAATACCGGTACCCCATAGTTTGATTTAACTTTTTTAGCTTAGATACTTTCTGTTCCGTTAATATAGACCCAAATATATATTCAGGCCACCCTGGGCCCTATGTCAGAGCCTGTATATATTGGCTAGCTATAGAATCCCACATGGAATTTCAGTTATTATCCGTAGCATGGCCAGCAATTCTCACATTACATTCGTTTACCCCCATAATTTGGAGAAACTTTTTCAGCTGATACCATTTCTGTTCCGGAAGAATACCGTCATTATGTGAATCGGGCCACCATGTGACCTATGCCATAGCCTAGGAGCATGGACTAGCTACAGAAATCTGCATTGAATTTTTTTTATTATCCTTAGCATGGCATGCATTGCCTCCCCCCCCCAAATACAGGCATCCCATATTTTTAACCAACCTTTTCACCTTATAGCCTTCCTGTTCTGTTACTATAAACCCAAATATCTATTCGGGCCACCCTGTGCCCTATGTCGTGGCCTAGATATATTGGCGAGCTACAAAATCTCACATTGAATTTCAGTTATTATCCGTAGCATAGCCAGCAATTCTCACATGACATTCGGGTACCCCCATAATTTGTATGACCTTTTTCAACAGAGTTCCTTTCTGTTTCGGTAGTATACAGGCTTAAGGACATCCAGGCCACCATGTGCCGCATACCATAGCCTAGGAGCATAGACTACCTACAGAAATCAACACTAAATTCCAGTTATTATCCCTAGCATGGCCTGCAATTCTTACCCTAAATTTACGGGTACCTCAAAATTTGAATCATCTTTTTCGACTTACATGCTTTCTGTTCTGTTACTGTTTACCCAAATATCCATTCAAGCCACCTTGTGCTCTATGTCATGGCATAGATATATTAGCTAGCTACACAACCCCACAATGAATTCCTGTTATTATCCATAGCATACCCAGCAATTCTCACATGAAATTCGGGTACCCCCATAATTTGGATGAACTTTTTCAACTTAGTTCCTTTCTGTTCCGGTAGTATACAGTCATAAGGGCATTCAGGCCACCGTGCGCTCTATGCCATAGCCTAGGAGCATGGAGTAGCTACAGAAGTCCGCATTGAATTTTAGTTATTATCCTTAGCATGGTCTGCACTTTTTCCCCCCAAAATACCGGTACCCACAGTTTGATTTAACTTTTTTAGCTTAGATACTTTCTGTTCCGTTAATATAAACCCAAATATCTATTCAGGCCACCTCGGGCCCTATATCAGAGCCTGTATATGTTGGCTAGCTATAAAATACCACATGGAATTTCAGTTATTATCCGTAGCATGGCCAGCAATTCTCACATTATATTCGGGTATCCCCATAATTTGGAGAAACTTTTTCAGCTGATACCCTTTCTGTTCCGGAAGTATACCGTCATTAGGTTAATCAGGCCACCATGTGACCCATGCCATAGCCTAGGAGCATGGACTAGCTACAGAAATCAGCATTGAATTTTTTAATTATCCTTAGCATAGCCTGCATTTTTCCCCCAAAAATACGGGTACCCCTCAATTTGGATGAACTTTTTCAACTGAGTTTTTTTCTGTTCCGGTAGTATACAGTCATAAGGACTTTCAGGCCACCATGTGCCCTATGCCATAGCCTAGGAGCATGGACCAGCTAAAGAAATCAATACTAAATTCCAGTTATTATCCCTAGCATGGCCTGCAATTTTCCCCGCAAAATACCGGTACCTCATCTTTTTTGACATCCTTTCTGTTCTATAACTATATACCCAAATATCGATTCAGGCCACCTTGTGCTCTATGTCATGGCCTAGATATATTGGCTAGGTGCAAAATTGCACATTGAATTCCAGTTATTATCCATAGCATACCCAGCAATTCTCACATGACATCCGGGTACCCCTCAATTTGGATGAACTTTTTCAACTGAGTTTCTTTCTGTTCCGGTAGTATACAGTCATAAGGACATTCAGGCCACCATGTACCCGATGCCATAGCCTAGGAGCATGGACTAGCTACAAAAATCGCAATTCAATTTTAGTTATTATCCTTAGCATGGCCTGCAAATTTCCCTCCCTCAAATACCAGTACCCCATAGTTTGAGCGAACTTTTTTAGCTTGGATGCTTTCTGTTCCGTTACTATAGACCCAAATATCTATTCAGGGCACCCCGGGCCCTATGTCAGGGCCTGTATATATTGGCTAGCTGTAGAATGCCACATTGAATTTCAGTTATTATCCGTAGCATGGCCAGCAATTTTCACATGACATTCGGGTACCCCCATAATTTGTATGAACTTTTTCAACTGAGTTCTTTTCTGTTTCGGTAGCATGCAGTCATAAGGACATTCAGGGCATCATGTGTCGTATACCATAGCCTAGGAGCATGGCATAGCTACAGAAATCAACACTAAATTCCAGTTATTATCCCTAGCATTGCCTGCAATTCTTCCCCCAAAAATACGGGTACCTCAAAATTTGAATCATATTTTTCGACTTACATGCTTTCTGTCCTGTTACTGTATACCCAACTATCCATTCAGACCACCTTGTGCTCTATGTCATGGCCCAGATATATTGGCTAGCTACAAAATCCCGCATTGAATTCCAGCTATTATCCATAGCAAACCCAGCAATTCTCACATGACATCCGGGTACCCCTCAATTTGGATGAACTTTTTCAACTGAGTTTCTTTCTGGTCCGGTAGTATACAGCCATAAGGACATTCAGGCCACCATGTGCCCTATGCCATAGCCTATGAGCATGGACTAACTCCAGAAATCAACACTAAATTCCAGTTATTACCCCTAGCGTGGCCTGCAAGTTCCCCCCCCCCCCTAAAATATTGGTACACCATAGTCTGAGTTAAATTTTTTAGCTTAGATACTTTCTATTCCGTTACTATAGACCCAAATATCTATTCAGACCACCCTGGGCCCTATGTCAGGGCCTGTATATATTGGCTAGCTATACAATCCCACATGGAATTTCAGTAATTATGCGTAGCATGGCCAGCAATTCTCACATGACACACGGGTACCCCCATAATTTGGAGAAACTTTTTCAGCTGATACCCTTTCTGTTCCGTAAGTATAACGTCATAAGGTGAATCAGGCCACCATGTGACCTATGCCATATCCTAGTAGCATGTACTATCTACAAAAATCAGCATTGAATTTTTCTTATTATCCTTAGCATGGCCTGCATTTTTCCCCACAAAATACAGGCACCACACATTTTTAGCGAACTTTTTCTGCTTAGATCCTTCCTGTTCTGTCACTATAAACCCAAATATCTATTCAGGCCACCCTGTGCCCTATGGCATGGCCTCCATATGTTGGCTAGCTACAAAATCCCACAATGAATTTCAGTTATTATCCGTAGCATGGCCAGCAATTCTCACATGACATTCGGGTACCCCCATAATTTGTATGAACTTTTCAACTGAGTTCCTTTCTGTTTCGGTAACATAACGTCATAAGAACATTCAGGCCGCCATGTGCCCAATGCCATAGCCTAGGAGCATGGACTTCCTACAAAAATCAACACTAAATTCCACTTATTATCCCTAGCATGGTCTGCAAATCTTCCCCCAAAAATACAGTTACCCCAAAATTTGAATCATCTTTTTCTACTTGCATGCTTTCTGTTCTGTTACTGTATATCCAAATATCCATTCAGGCCACCTTGTGCTCTATGTCATGGCCTAGATATATTAGCTAGCTACAAAATCCCACATTGAATTCCTGTTATTATCCATAGCATACCCAGCAATTCTCACATGACATTCTGGTACCCCCATAATTTGGATGAACTTTTTCTACTTAGTTCCTTTCTGTTCCGGTAGTATACAGTCATAAGGACATTCAGGCCACCATGTGCTCTATGCCATAGCCTAGGAGCATGGACTAGCTACAACAATCGCAATTCAATTTTAGTTATTATCCCTAGCATGGCCTGCAATTTTCCCTCCCTCAAATACCAGTACCGCATAGTTTGAGCGAACTTTTGTAGCTTAGATACTTTGTGTTCCGTTAATATAGACCCAAATATCTATTCAGGCCACCCCGGGGCCTATGTCAGGGCCTGTATATATTGGCTAGCTGTAGAATGCCACATTGAATTTCAGTTACTATCCGTAGCATGGCCAGCAATTTTCACATGACATTCAGGTACCCCCATAATTTGTATGAACTTTTTCAACTGAGTTCTTTTCTGTTTCGGTAGCATGCAGTCATAAGGACATTCAGGGCACCATGTGTCGTATACCGTAGCCTAGGAGCATGGAATAGCTACAGATATCAACACTAAATTCCAGTTATTATCCCTAGCATTTCCTGCAATTCTTCCCCCAAAAATACGGGTACCTCAAAATTTGAATCATATTTTTCGACTTACATGCTTTCTGTTCTGTTACTGTATACCCAAATATCCACTCAGAACACCTTGTGCTCTATGTCATGGCCTAGGTATATTGGCTAGCTACAAAATCCCACATTGAATTCCACTTATTATCCATAGCATACCCAGCAATTCTCACATGACATTCGGCACCCCCATAATTTGAATGGACTTTTTCAACTGAGTTCGTTTCTGTTCCGGTAGTATACAGTCATAAGGACATTCAGGCCACCATGTGCCCTATGCCCTAGCCTAGGAGCATGGACTAGCTACAGAAATCGCAATTCAATTTTAGTTATTTTCCTTAGCATGGCCTACAATTTTCCCTCCCTCAAATACCACTAGTCTGAGTGAACTTTTTTAGCTTAAATGCTTTCTGGTCCGTTACTATAGACCCAAATATCTATTCAGGCCACCCTGTGCCCTATGTCGTGGCCTAGATATATTGGCTAGCTACAAAATCTCACATTGAATTTCAGTTATTATCCGTAGCATAGCCAGCAATTCTCACATGACATTCGGGTACCCCCATAATTTGGAGAAACTTTTTCAGCTGATACCCTTTCTGTTCCGGAAGAATACCGTTATTAGGTGAATCAGGCCACCATGTGACATATGCCATAGCCTAGGAGCATGGACTAGCTACAGAAATCTACATTCGGGTACCCCCATAATTTGTATGACTTTTTTCAACAGAGTTCCTTTCTGTTTCGGAAGTATACAGTCATAAGGGCATCCAGGCCACCATGTGCCGTATACCATAGCCTAAGACCATAGACTAGCTACAGAAATCAACACTAAATTCCAGTTATTATCCCGAGCATGGCCTGCAATTCTTCCCTCAAATTTACGGGTACCTCAAAATTCGAATCATCTTTTTCGACTTACATGCTTTCTGTTCTGTTACTGTATACCCAAATATCCATTCAAGCCATCTTTTGCTCTATATCATGGCCTAGATATATTAGCTAGCTACACAGTCCCGCATTTAATGCCTGTTATTATCCATAGCATACCCAGCAATTCTCACATGACATTCGGGTACCCCCATAATTTGGATAAACTTTTCCAGCTGATATCCTTTCTGTTCCGGAAGTATAACGGCATAAGGTAAATCAGGCCACCATGTGCCCTATGCCATAGCCTAGGAGCATGGACTACTACAAAAGTGAGCATTGAACTTTTTTTATTATCCTTAGCATGGCCTGCATTTCCCCCCCCCCCCAAAAATTACAGTCACCCCACATTTTTCAGCTTACATCCTTCCTGCTCTGTTACTATAAACCCAAATATCTATTCAGGCCACTCTGTGCCCTATGTCATGGCCTAGATATACTGTCTAGCTACAAAATCCCGCATTGAATTTCAGTTATTATCCGTAGCATAGCCAGCAATTCTCACATGACATTCAGGTACCTCCATAATTTGTATGAACTTTTTCAACTGAGTTCCTTTCTGTTTCGGTAGTATACAGTCATAAGGACATCCAGGCCACTATGTTCCGTATACCATAGCCTAGGAGCATGGACTAGCTACAGAAATCAACACTAAATTCCAGTTATTATCCCTAGCATGGCCTGCAATTCTTCCCTCAAATCTACGGGTACCTCAAATTTCATTTATCTTTTTCGACTTACAGCTTTCTGTTCTGTTACTGTATACCCAAATATCCATTCAAGCCACCCTGGGCCCGATGTCAGAGCCTGTATATATTGGCTAGATATAGACTCCCACATGGAATTTCAGTTATTATGCGTAGCATGGTCAGCAATTCTCACATGACATTCGGGTACCCCCATAATTTGGAGAAACTTTTTCAGTTGATACCCTTTCTGTTCCGGAAGTATACCGTCATTAGGTGAATCAGGCCACCATGTGACCTATGCCATAGCCTAGGAGCATGGACTAGCTACAGAAATCTGCATTGAATTTTTTTTATTATCCTTAGCATGGTCTGCATTTCCCCCCCCCCCCAAATACAGGCATCCCACATTTTTAGCGAACTTTTCCACCTTATATCCTTCCTGTTCTGTTACTATAAACCCAAATATCTATTCAGGCCACCCTCTGACCTATGTCGTGGCGTAGATATATTGGCTAGCTACGAAATCCCACATTGAATTCCTGTTATTATTCATAGCATACCCAGCAATTCTCACATGGCATTCGGTTACCCCCATAATTTGGATGAACTTTTTCAACTTAGTTCCTTTCTGTTCCGGTAGTATACAGTCATAAGGACATTCAGGCCACCATGTGCTCTATGCCATAGCCTGGGAGCATGGAGTAGCTACAGAAGTCTGCATTGAATTTTAGTTATTATCCTTAGCATGGCCTGCATTTTTTCCCCCCAAAATACCGGTACCCATAGTTTGATTTAACTTTTTTTAGCTTCGATACTTTCTGTTCCGTTAATATAGACCCAAATATCTATTCAGGCCACCCTGGGCCGTGTGTCAGAGCCTGTATATATTGGCTAACTATAGAATCCCACATGGAATTTCAGTTATTATCCGTAGCATGGCCAGCAATTCTCATATTACATTCTGGTACCGCCATAATTTGGAGAAACTTTTTCAGCTGATACCCTTTCTGTTGCGGAAGTATACCGTCATTAGGTGAATCAGGGCATCATGTGACCTATGCCATAGCCTAGGAGCATGGACTAGGTACAGAAATCAGCATTGAATTTTTTAATTATCCTTAGCATGGCCTGCATTTTTCCTCCAAAATACAGGCATCCCACATTTTTAGCAACTTTTTCACCTTATATCCTTCCTGTTCTGTTACTATAAACCCAAATATCTATTCAGGCCAACCTGTGGGCTATGTCGTGGCCTAGATATATTGGCTAGCTACAAAATCCCACATTGAATTTCAGTTATTATCCGTAGCATAGCCAGCAATTCTCACATGACATTCGGGTACCGCCATAATTTGTATGAAATTTTTCAACTGATTTCCTTTCTGTTCCGGTAGTATACAGTCATAAGGACATCCAGGCCACCATGTGCCGTATACCATAGCCTAGGAGCATGGACTAGCTACATAAACCAACACTAAATTCCAGTTATTGTCCCTAGCATGGCTTGCAATTCTTCCCTCAAATTTACGGGTACCTCAAAATTTGATTCATCTTTTTCGACTTACATGCTTTCTGTCCTGTTACTCTATACCCAAATATCCATTCAAGCCACCTTGTGCTCTATGTCATGGCCTAGATATATTTGCTAGCTACAAAATCCCATATTGAATTCCTGTTATTATCCATAGCATACCCAGCAATTCTCACATGACATTTGGGTACCCCCATAATTTGGATGAACTTTTTCAACTTAGTTCCTTTCTGTTCCGGTAGTACACAGTCATAAGGACATTCAGGCCACCATGTGCTCTATGCCATAGCCTAGGAGCATGGACTAGCTACAGAAGTCAGCATTGAATTTTAGTTATTATCCTTAGCATGGGCTGCAATTTTTGCCCCCAAAATACCGGTACCCCATAGTTTGATTTAACTTTTTTAGCTTAGATACTTTCTGTTCTGTTAATATAGACCCAAATATCTATTCAGGCCACCCTGTGCCCTATGTCAGAGCCTGTATATATTGGCTAGCTATAGAATCCCACATGGAATTTCAGTTATTATCCGTAGCATGGCCAGCAATTCTCAGAATATATTCGGGTACCCCTATAATTTGGAGAAACTTTTTCAGCTGATACCCTTTCTGTTCCGGAAGAATACCGTCATTAGGTGAATCGGGCCACCATGTCACCTATGCCATAGCCTAGGAGCATGGACTAGCTACAGAAATCTGCATTGAATTTTTTTTATTTTCCTTAGCATGCCATGCATTGCCTCCCCTCCCCCCAAAAAATACAGGCATCCCACATTTTTAGCTAACTGTTTCACCTTATAGCCTTCCTGTTCTGTTACTATACGCCCAAATATCTATTCAGGCCACCCTGCGCCCTATGTCGAGGCCTAGATATATTGGCTAGCTACAAAATCCCACATTGAATTTCAGTTATTATTCGTAGCATAGCCAGCAATTCTCACATGATATTCGGGTACCCCATAATTTGTTTTGACCTTTTTCAACAGAGTTCCTTTCTGTTTCGGTAGTATACAGTCTTAAGGACATCCAGGCCATCATGTGCCGTATACCATAGCCTAGGAGCATGGACTAGCTACAGAAATCAACACTAAATTCCAGTTATTATCCCTAGCATGGCCTTCAATTCTTCCCTCAAATTTACGGGTACCTCAAAATTTGATTCATCTTTTTCGACTTACATGCTTTCTGTTCTGTTACTGTATACCCAAATATCCATTCAAGCCGCCTTGTGCTCTATGCCATGGCCTAGATATATTAGCTAGCTACAAAATCCCCTATTGAATTCCTGTTATTATCCATAGCATACCCAGCAATTCTCACATGACATTCGGGTACCCCCATAATTTGGATGAACTTTTTCAACTTAGTTCTTTTCTGTTCCGGTAGTATACAGTCATAAGGACATTCAGGCCACCATGTGCTTTATGCCATAGCCTAGGAGCATGGACTAGCTACAGAATTCAGCACTAAATTCCAGTTATTATCCCTAGCATGGCCTGCAATTCTTCCCTCAAACATACGGGTACCCAAAAATTTGAATCATCTTTTCCCATTTTTCCATAACTTTATTATGGATAACTTTTTAAACGGTCGAGTCGGTTGCAGGGAAAATAGTAAATTCCGACGTGAAAATAAATAGATTTTCTATACTTAGCTTACTTTCTCATAAGCAAAACCGATAAAATGTACTTTTTGGCCCTTTTTCACAACTTTATTCTCAATAACTTTTTAAACGGTTGAGTATTTCGTCCTCATGTATGATCTATATTATGGTTGTCTTTTTGAATTTGGTGGTAATGCTGTTATATGGAATAGGGAATACATCTTTGGAATATGGACGCGGATATTCTTTGATGGACGACGGTCGAATTATGAATGACGGAACAGACGCTTGTAATTCAATCTTTGCAGTCTGGAAGACAGTAGCATTGACCCTAATGTGGATCCATTCATTAAATTATTGCACTGTTAGAAGGTGCGATGAAATTAAAAATGGCGAGCACCGTGGTGACAGCGTTAATGTATGAAATGTGACATAATACTGTCCATATGACGTACAAATGCATGGTAACAGCAAAATAAGTTGAGCCAGAGGAAACTGAATTTTGTGCACTCAACGCTAAATCAGGCAATGGTTGGAAAGCATAGGGAATAAATTACAGCGGCAAAATACTAAGCATACCGGGTTCAATGTAGCGCATATAAAATAGCTGAGGCTTATAATTCATGAAAGTCAATTGATAAAGAGTATTTAACTAACTATGATATAATGTTGGCATTTGCATTGGCCATGCAAACTCCATATTCAGGGTTTGGTACTGGTAAAATATGCTGCATTATAGATATAATTTCAGTGGCAAAATACAAATTAACACCTGAGCACACCTGAACGAGCAGCACTTGGTCGAGCTACACTTCCGGTCATCTTCTATAACTATTGTCGTCAGTGCCGTCATGGACAGTACTGCCTGGGAATGACTTACTAGACGAATTTCAATATAAGAAGAACCAGGAAAACGACCAAAACGACCAACGACCAGAATAATAAAGGCACAACTCGCCAACAGTCATCTGGGGGCGTTGGAACGGACATCAGCTGTTGGTCATACATTGGTCGGCCAACCCTAAACTAGGTAGCACTTTGGTCGACCAACAGTAACATTATTCGTCCATTGGTCGACCAACAACTTGTTAACCCAACACCATTGGACACGTAGTGGATAACCCACAACAGAGGGTGATCCCAAACTTGCTAACCCAACACCATTGGTCATGTAGTGGCTAACCAACAACTCTACAAAGATTATCTGAGCCAGAATCAAACGATATGGAGAGTTTGTTAACAAATGACGAGATAAGTAAAGCTTTGAAAAATGAAAAGAGTCCTGGCTTTGACGGCTTTCCAGCTGAATTTTACAAGATGTTTTGGAAAGACTCGTGATATTTTATTTTAAGATCTGCAAATTCTTGTATCCAAAACGGAGAACTTTCAATAACACAAAGACAAGGGGTTATCACCTGCTTACCAAAATGCAATAAACCGAGAAATCTTATGAAAAATTGGCGACGGATTACACTACTAAAAGTCACACACAATGGTAATTTTGGGGGAGGGGGAAATTGCGGTCCATGCTAAGGATAATAACTAAAATTCAATGCTGATTTCTGTAGCTAGGGCATGCTCCTAGGCTATGGCATAGGGCACATGGTGGCCTGAATTTCCTTATGACGTTATACTTGCGGAACAGAAAGGATGTCAGCTGAAAAAGTTTATACAAATTATGGTGGTACCCGAATGTCATGTGAGAAGTTCTGGCTATTCTACGGATAATAACTGACATTCAAGACGAGATTTTGTAGCTAGCCAATATATCTAGGCCGTGACATAGGGCGCAAGATGCCCTGAATATATATTTGGGTATACAGTAACAGAACAGTAAGGATGTAAGTGGAAAAAAAATGACTCAAATTATGGGGTACCCTTATTTTGGGGGGGAAAAATTGTAGGCCATGCTAAGCATAATAATTAAAATTAAATGCTGATTTCTGTAGCTAGTCCATGCTCCTAGATTGTGGCATAGGGCGCATGGTGGCCTGAGAGTCCTCATGTCTGCATACTACCGGAACAGAAAGGAATTCAGATGAAAAAGTGCATCCAAATGGCATGTGAGAATTGCTGGCTATGCTACGGATAATAACTGGAATTCAATGTGGGATTTTGTAGTTAGTCAACATGTCTAGGCCATGACCTAGGGCGCAAGGTGACCTGATTAGATATTTGGGTATACAGTAACAAAACACGAAGGATGTAAGTGGAAAAAGATGACTCAAATTATGGAGTACCGGTATGTTAGGAGAAAAAATTGCAGGCCATGCTAAAGATAATAATAAAGATAATAATGGTGGCCTGAATCTACTCATGACTATACTACCGGTACAGAAAGGAGTTCAGATGAAAAAGTGCACACAAATTATGGGGGTACCCGAATGGCATGTGAGAATTGCTGGCTATGCTACGGATAATAACTGGATTACAAGCGTCTGGTCCGTCATTCATAATTCAGCCGTTGTCCATTAGAGAATATCCGCGTCCATAATCCAAAGACCTATTCCATATTCCATATTACAGTATTAGTACCAAATTCAAAAAGAAAATCATAGTATACATAAACGTAGGCTTGTTTCCTGCAAGAGGGAAGCGGTCAACAGTTTTCAATGATGTCGGCAAGACATCATGATGTTCCAAAAATATCAAATCCGTATCGCTGATCAGTATTCTTAATCCATAGTATTCGTTGTAAAGTCCCCATCTAAAGAATGATGTATCTCAGTCACGCTTTGATTGTGACTGTTCATATGAGTACCATGAGGATCTTGAAGTACATGGGTTCATACGGCCCCTAGCCCCGGGTTAAGCGGAATTAGACAGAAGTTACGAAACGTAACGCCATAGATCTTGCACGCTACGCTCGTATTTTGCCATCAGTATGCGATATGTATCGCCAAATTTGAGAAACTTTGAGTGGAGGCGCTTGGTGGTGTAACCCTGTTTTATAAGTTCCTGCAATAATGTTTTGTGACGTTGATTAAAATCGTCACATTTAACACAGGATCTAGCAAATGCTACTAGGCGTGATATGTATACGCCATATGCAGGTCCCACTGGAATATTACTGTCCAGAAAGGGATAATTTACGATGTCGAAATTGTAATCACCTCTTTTGTCATACAGTCGACGAGAGAGAAGGCCCGCTTCATTTTTATAGAGATATAGGTCTAAATACGATGTGCCTGTAGGGCAAATCATCTATATAGCGTTTGGTAAATGAGAAGGAACGGGCTTTGAATGGATTGTTTTTTGAAAGCGCTTGCATATAGTCATATTCATAAGAGAACAGATATAGGTCAGCCAATAGGGGAGCACAATTAGTACCCATTGGAATACCTATATGCAGTTGATATATTGTGTTGCCAAATTTAACATAGATATTTTCAATGAGAAATTCAAGCAACTCTATAAACAAAGAAACATCCCATGAATGATATCTCTTGTATGTAGTAGAGCTAAAGAATGATTTATGGCTTCCGACATAAATATATCTACGATCAGTTTTCTTGAACACAGCTACTATTAATGCACTTAGACGGTCAATAAGGTCCTGATGAGGGATTGTGGTATAGAGAGTCGAGAAATCCCATGTGGATACATGTTTATACGGTATGTGACCTTTAGCATCAAGTTCTTCCGTAAGACATTTTGAGTTTTTCAATATTCACATACATTCAACGTCAGAGTTTTAAGAAATAGTGGCGCAATACGCTTCCCAAAATGCTTTTACCTCCTGAAGGGCCCTCGTCAACAGGGTTGAAAGAAGCTTGGTGGTGCAGCTTCTGGAACCAGCTATGAATCTAGCTTTGCATGTGGGATTCAATGTGGGATTTTGTAGTTAGCCAATATATCTAGGCCATGACCTAGTGAGCAACGTGGCCTGAATAGATGTTTGGGCAGGGTATACAGTAATAGAACATAAAGGATGCAAGTCGAAAAAGATGACTCAAATTATGGGGTACCGGTATTTTGGGTGAAAAATTGCAGGCAATGCTAAGGATAATAATTAAAATGTAATGCTCATTTCTGTAGCTAACCCATGCTCCTATATCATGGCATAGGGCACATTGTGGCCTGAATCTACTCATGACTGTATACTACCGGAACAAAAAGGAAATCAGATGAAAAAGTGCATGCAAAGTATGGGGGTACCCGAATGTGATGTGAGAATTGCTGGGTATGCTTTGGATAATAACAGGAATTCAATGTGGGGCTGTGTAGCTAGCTAATATATCTAGGCCATGATATAGAGCACAAGGTGGCTTGAATGGATATCTGGGTATACAGTAACAGAACAGGAAGCATGTGAGTCGAAAAAGATGATTCAAACTTGGAGGTACCCGTAAATTTGAGGGAAGAATTGCAGACCATGCTAGGGATAATAACTGGAATTTAGTGTTGATTTCTGTAGCTAGTCTATGCTCCTAGGCTATGGTATACGGCACATGGTGGCCTGGATGTCCTTATGACTGTATACTACCGGAACAGAAAGGAACTCTGTTGAAAAAGGTCATACAAATTATGGGGGTACCCGAATGTCATGTGAAAATTGCTGGCTGTGCTACGGATAATAACTGAAATTCAATGTGGGATTTCGTAGCTAGCCAATATATCTACGCCACGACATAGGTCACAGGGTGTCCTGAATAGATATTTGGGTTCATAGTAACAGAACAGGAAGGATATAAGGTGAAAAAGTTCGATAAAAATGTGGGATGCCTGTATTTGGGAGGGGGGGGGTGCAGGCCATGCTAAGGATAATAAAAAAAATTAAATGCAGATTTCTGTAGCTAGTCCATGCTCCTAGGCTATGGCATAGGTCACATGTCGGCCTGATTCACCTAATGATGGTATACTTCCGGAACAGAAAGGGTATCAGCTGAAAAACTTTCTCCAAATTATGGGGGTACCTGAATTTAATGTGAGAATTGCTGGACATGCTACGGATAATAACTGAAATTCCATGTGGGATTCTATAGCTAGCCAATATATACAGGCTCTGACATCGGGCCCCGGGTGGCCTGAATAGATATTTGAGTCTATATTAACGGAACAGAAAGTATCTAAGCTAAAAAAGTTAAATCAAACTATGGGTACCGGTATTTTGGGGGGAAAAAGTGCAGGCCATGCTAGGGATAATAACTACAGTTCAATGCAGACTTCTGTAGCTAGTCCATGCTCCGAGGCTATGGCATAGAGCACATGGTGGCCTGAATGTCCTTATGACTGTATACTACCGGAGCAGAAAGGAACTAAATTGAAAAAGTTCATCCAAATTATGGGGGTACCCGAATGTCATGTGAGAATTGCTGGGTATGCTATGGATAATAACAGGAATTCAATGTGGGATTTTGTAGCTAGCTAATATATCTAGGCCATGACATAGAGCACAAGGCGGCTTGAATGGATATTTGGGTATACAGTAACAGAACAGAAAGCATGTAAGTCGAAAAAGATGAATGAAATTTTGAGGTACCCGTAAATTTGAGGGAAGAATTGCAGGCCATGCTAGGGATAATAACTGGAATTAAGTGTTGATTTCTGTAGCTAGGCCATGCTCCTAGGCTATGGTATACGGCACATGGTGGCTTGGATGTCCTTATGACTGTATACTACCGAAACAGAAAGGAACTCAGTTGAAAAAGTTCATACAAATTATGGCGGTACCTGAATGTCATGTGAGAATTGCTGGCTATGCTACTGATAATAACTGAAATTCAATGCGGGATTTTGTAGCTAGCCAATATATCTAGGCCATGACATAGGGCACAGAGTGGCCTGAATAGATAATTTGGGTTTATGGTAACAGAGCAGGAAGGATGTAAGCTGAAAAAGTTCGTTAAAAATGTGGGGTGTCTGTAATTTTGGGGGGAAAAATGCAGGCCATGCTAAGGATAATAAAAAAAATTCAATGCTGACTTTTGTTGCTAGTCCACGCTCCTAGGCTATGGCATAGGTCACATGGTGGCCTGATTGACCTTATGCCGTTATACTTCCGGAACAGAAAGGATATCAGCTGAAAAAGTTTATCCAAATTGTGGGGGTACCCGAATGTCATGTGGGAATTGCTAGGTATGCTATGGATAATAACAGGAATTAAATGTGGGGCTGTGTAGCTAGCTTATATATCTAGGCCATGACACAGAGCTCAAGATGGCTTGAATGGATATTTGGGTATACAGTAACAGAACAGAAAGCATGTAAGTCGAAAAAGATGATTCGAATTTTGAGGTACCCGTAAATTTGAGGGAAGAATTGCAGGCCATGCTAGGGATAATAACTGGAATTTAGTGTTGATTTCTGTAGCTAGTCTATGCTCATAGGCTATGGTATACAGCACATGGTGGCCTGTATGTCCTTATGACTGTATACTACCGGAACATAAAGGAACTCAGTTGAAAAAGTTTATACAAATTATGGGGGTGCCGAATGTCATGTGAGAATTACTGGGTATGCTATGGATAATAACTGGAATTCAATGTGGGATTTTGTAGCTAGCCAATATATCTAGGCCATGACATAGAGCACAAGGTGGTCTGAATGGATATTTGGGTATACAGTAACAGAACAGAAAGCATGTAAGTCGAAAAAGATGATTCAAATTTTGAGGTCGCTATATAGCTGAAATATTGCTGAATGCGACGTTAAACCCTAATTCTCTCTCTCTCTCTCAAATTTTGAGGTACCCGTATTTTTGGGGGAAGAATTGCAGGCAATGCTTGGGATAATAACTGGAATTTTGTGTTGATTTCTGTAGCTATTCCATGCTCCTAGGCTATGGTATACGACACATGGTGCCCTGAATGTCCTTATGACAGCATGCTACCGAAACAGAAAAGAACTCAGTTGAAAAAGTTCATACAAATTATGGGGGTACCCGAATGTCATGTGAAAATTGCTGGCCATGCTACGGATAATAACTGAAATTCAATGTGCCATTCTACAGCTAGCCAATATATACAGACCCTGACATAGGGCCCGGGGTGGCCTTAATAGATATTTGGGTCTATAATAACGAAACATAAAGCATCTAAGCTAAAAATGTTCGCTCAAACTATGGGGTACTCTTATTTCAGTGAGGGAAAATTGCAGGCCATGCTAAGGATAATAACTAAAATTGAATTGCGATTTTTGTAGCTAGTCCATGCTCCTAGGCTATGGCATAGGGCACATGATGGCCTGAATGTCCTTATGATTGTATACTACCGGAACAGAAAGGAACTCAGTTGAAAAACTTCATACAAATTATGGGGGTACCCGAATGTCATGTGAGAATTGCTGGCTATGCTACGGATAATAACTGAAATTCAATGTGAGGTTTTGTAGCTAGCCAATATATCTAGGCGACGACATAGGGCGCAGGGTGGCCTGAATAGATATTTGGGTTTATAGTTACAGAACAGGAAGGATATAAGGTGAAGAAAGTTCGCTAAAAATGTGGGATGCCTGTATTTTGGGGGAAAAAATGCAGGCCATGCTAAGGATAATAAAAAAATTCAATGCTGACTTCTGTAGCTAGTACATGCTCCTAGGCTATGGCATAGGTCACATGATGGCCTGATTCACCTAATGACGGTATACTTCCGGAACAGAAAGGGTATCAGCTGAAAAAGTTTCTCCAAATGATGGGGGTACCCGAATGTAATGTGAGAATTGCTGGTCATGCTACGGATAATAACTGAAATTCCATGTGGGATTATATAGCTAGCCAACATATACAGGCTCTGACATAGGGCCCAGGGTGGCCTGAATAGATATTTGGGTCTATATTAACGGAACAGAAAGTATCTAAGCTAAACAAGTTAAATCAAACTATGGGTACCGGTATTTTGGGAGAAAAAGTGCAGGCCATGCTAAGGATAATAACTAAAATTCAATGCAGGCTTCTGTAGCTAGTCCATGCTCCTAGGCTATGGCATAGAGCACATGGTGGCCTGAATGTCCTTATGACTGTATACTACCGGAACAGAAAATAACTCATTTGAAAAAGTTCATCCAATTATGAGGGTACCCGAATGTCATGTGAGAATTGCTGGCTATGCTACGGATAATAACTGAAATTCAATGTGGGATTTTGTAGCTAGCCAATATATCTAGGCCATGACATAGGGCCCAGGGTGGCCTGAATATATATTTGGGTTTATATTAACAGAACAGAAAGGATGTAAACTGAAAAAGTTCGTTAAAAATGTGGGGCGCCAATAATTGGGGGGGGGATGCAGGCCATGTTAAGCATAATAAATAAAAGTCAATGCTGATTTCTGTAGCTAGTCCATGCTCCTATTCTATGGTATAGGTCACATGGTGGCCTGATTCACCTTATGACGTTATACATCCGGAAGAGAACGGGAATCAGCTGAAAAAGTTGATACAAATTATGGGGGTACTCCAATGTCATGTGAGAATTGCTGGCCATGCTACGGATAATAACTGAAATTCAATGTGGCATTCTACAGCTAACCAATATATACAGGCCCTGACATAGGGCCCAGGGTGGCCTGAATAGATATTTGGGTCTATAGTAACGGATCAGAAAGCATCTAAGCTAAAAAAGTTCACTCAAACTATGGGGTAGCGGTATTTTGGGGGGAGGGGGGAATTGTTGGCCATGCTAAGGACAATAACTAAAATTGAATGCTCCTAGGCAATGGCATTTGGCACATGGTGGTCTGAATGTCCTTATGACTGTATACTACTGGAACTGAAAGGAACTCAGTTGAAATATTTCATCCAAATTATGTGGGTACCCGAATGTCATGTGAGAATTGCTGGGTAAGCTATGGATAATAACTGGAATTCAATGTGGGATTTTGTCGCTAGCCAATATATCTAGGCCATGACATAGAGCACAAGGTGGCCTGAATGCATATTTGGGTATGCAGCAACAGAACAGTGAGGATGTAAGTGGAAAAAGATGATTCAAATTTTGGGGTACCGGTATATTTAGGGGAAAACTTGCAGGCCATGCTAGGGATAATAACTGGCATTTAATGTTGATTTCTGTAGCAAGTCCATGGTCCTAGGCTGTGGCATAGGGTACATGATGGCCTGAATGTGCTTGTGACTGTATAATATTACTCAGTTGAAAAAGTTCATCCAAATTATGGGGGGTACAGGAATATCATGTGAAAATTGCTGGCTATGCTACGGATAATAACTGGAATTCAATGTTGGATGCTGTAGCTAGCCAACATATCTAGGCCATGACATAGAGAACAAGGTTGTCTGAATCGATATTTGGGTATACAGTAACAGAACAGAAAGGATGTAAGTGGAAAAAGACGATTTAAATTTTGGGAACCGGTATTTTTGGGGGAAAATTGCAGGCCATGCTAGGGGTAATAACTGGAATTTAGTGTTGATTTCTGTAGCTAGTCCATGCTCCTAGGCTATGGCATAGGGCACATGGTGGTCTGAATGTCCTTACGACTGTATACGACCGGAACAGTAAGGCACTCAGCTGAAAAAGTTCATCCAAATTATGTAGGTACCGGAATATCATGTGAAAATTGCTGGCTATGCTACGAATAATAACTGGAATTCAATGTGGGATTTTGTAGCTAGCCAACATATCTAGGCCATGACATAGAGCACAAGGTGGTCTGATTCGATATTTGGGTAAACAGTAACAGAACAGAAAGGATGTAAGTCGAAAAAGATGATTCAAATTTTGAGGTACCCGAATTTTTGGGGGAAGAATTGCAGGCCATGCTAGGGATAATAACTGGAATTTAGTTTTGAATTCTGTAGCTAGTCCATGCTCCTAGATTATGGCATAGAGCATATGGTGGCCTGAAACACCTCATGTCCGTATACTACTGGTTGAGAAAGGAATTATTCGGATGAAAAACTGCATCCAAATTATGGGGGTACCCGAATGTGATGTGAGAATTGCTGGCTATGCTACGGATAATAACTGAAATTCAATGTGGGATTTTGTAGCTAGCCAATATATGTAGGCCATGACATAGTGCGCAAGGTGGCCTGAATATATATTTGGGTATACAGTAACAGATCAGAAAGGATGTAAGTGGCAAAAAAGATGATTCAAATTATGGGGCACCGGTATTATGGGGGTAAAATTGCAGGCCATGCTAAGGATAATAACTGGAATTTAGCATTGATATGTGTAGCTAGCTCATGCTCCTACATTACGGAATAAGGCACACGATGGCCTGAGTGTCGTCATGACTCTATAACACCGGAACAGAAAGGAGCTAAGTTGAAAAAGTTCATCCAAATTATGGGGGTACCCGAATGTGATGTGAGAATTGCTGACCATGCTACGGAAAATAACTAAAATTCAACGTGGGATTTTGTAGCCAGCTAATATATCTAGGCCATGACATAGGGCACAGGGAACCTGAATGAATATTTGGGTCTATTGTAACAGAACAGGAAGGATATAAGCTAAAAATTATTGGGTACCGGTATTTTGGGCGGCAAAATTGCAGGCCAAGCTAAAGATAATAACTGGAATTTAGTGTTGATTTGCGTAGCTAGCCCATGCTTCTAGATTATGGCATAGAGCACATGTTGGCCTGAATGTCGTAATGACTGTGTACTACCGGAAGAGAAAGGAACTCAGTTGAAAAAGTTGATGCAAATTATGGTGGTACCCGAATGTCATGTGTGAATTACAGGCCATGCCAAGGATAATAACTGGAATTCAATGTGAAATTTTGTAGCTGGTGATCTTATCTAGATTATGGCATAGAGCACATGTTGGCCTGAATGTCGTAATGACTGTATACTACCGGAACAGAAGGGAACTCGGTTGGAAAAGTTTATGCAAATTATAGGGGTACCCGAATGGCATGGAGAAATTGCAGGCCAAGCAAAGGATAATACATGAAAAACTATGTGGGATTTTGTGGCTAGCCAATGTATGTAGGCTAGGTGATGGGGCACAAGGTGGCCTGAATAGATATTTGGGTATATGGTAACAGAACATTAAGGATGTATAAGCCGAAAAAGATTACTCAAATTATGGGGAAAAAATTGGCACATGGTGGCCTAAATGACCTCATGATTGTATACTACATATATTGTTGTCTTTTAATGACCCATAAGTGTTTTCATGATGCCAACTTTTTTATAGACCAATTTATACACGAAGTTTATGACACCTTGAATATTCTCGGACCTGGAAAGTGGAACAAATTACCTTCTAACCTAAAGAGCACGAAATATATTTCACTATTCAATTGTAAACTGAAAACCTTCTTTATAGATAACAGACCGGTGTTACAGGTAGTGCAGAAAATATAAATTGATATTTAAGCTATCATTTCCAGATTATAATGGTTTGGGTCTGATGTATATATTATTTTCTTTTTTAGAGATAGTCAAATTTGGCTAACTCTTTCATGTAACTTGTTAATGGAACGCTTATGAGCCTTAGATGTATTGATTTTTTTTTTTCACGTTTCTATTGGTGAATAAATTTCAATTGAATTCAATTGAATTCAACCAAATCATTGAAATTATGGGGTACCAGTACATGTATGTCTTTCGAGAATGGTTGTCCATGCTATGGGTAACGACTGGATTTCAATGATGACTTTTCGTTCACTGGCTATTTAGAGGGCAAAGATGTGACTTGAAGATGTTCGTACGGCTGCAACATCCCAACTGAGAAACATAATTCAGTTATGTTAACCCTATATGAACCGGGGGGGGGGGAGGCGGCATTATGATACATTTCCAAACGTTTTACCGCAGTTCTGGAACAAAGACAAGACAGCTGAAACTTGATAGTTTTGCCAATTTTATGCCATACATATTTGGTGCAAAGGATATGATGTAACGTCAAGATGGCGGCCACGAGATGTCCTCAGGAAAACCTAAACTGACATAAAGTAATCTATACATTTTGTCAAAATAAATTATTCTGTATCACATTAATTAGTTTTTGGAGACGAATAACGAAAATTCAAAATTCAGAAAATGAGTCCGAAAAATAAAAGAAAGGCATGCGAAATGCTTACCTCACTGTGAGGTCAAGATGGTGGCCATATTGAACTTTTTATACATTTTCTCATAAAGCCTTACCCTAAAATATAGTATGGAATCTCTACCCCAAGGAAACAGATTGGAGAGCCTCCAAATAGCCCAGGCCTGGAACTTTAAAAAGTGCACTAGTGCGTCTTTGCAGAATAATGTTGATTTTTGTAGCTACATGTAGTCCATCTTTCTATGGGTTATTATTTAGGGCGCACGGTGTCTTGAATGTTCTTTAAAGCCTATATATTACTCAAACAGGAGGGGCTTGAGCCGATTTGTTTTCATTCAAACTACATGTATAAGGGTACCCGTATGTCTTCTGAGAATGACGCACGAATGTACGGAGATTAACCCTATCTGGCCTGGGCTTTTTGAGACATGTCCAGGCCTGGGAGAGGGTGCCGAAACGCCCCCAACCCCTCCCCCTAGTTATTTTCCTTACCCCTTGAGCTTGGAGGTTGAAACTTACCACACTATACCCCTGGATCAACCTCTACCAGAAAAAAATATAAAAAATACAAGATGGCCGCTAGTGACGTCATCTTCAAAAACAACATTCTTTGGTGGACTTTTGGCTCAGATTTGTGGAATTTTTTATTTATGCTATTTGCTATTTCTCCGCAAAATAATGCATGATAAATTAGCAAATATTATTGTGTTGTGAAAGAGAATAATTTGTGCTCACTTTTCATGGCGGAAAAGCAGCTTTTTTTAATAGAAGTTTTGAAGAAAAATGACGAGAGCATGAATTTTTTGGCACCCCATGTGGCCGCCATGTTTAATTTACCCATGATGCTCTCCCCGGGGGTTATGCAAATAGGCTCAATATGACACCAATATGATAAACTATAAAGTCACGGAGTGTGAGCTATTAATTTTTTGTCGTTCCGGAGATAGCGCAGAAAGTTTGGCAAGGGGGTGGGGCCATGTTGGCCCAACCAGGCCTGGTAGGGTTAACTGGATTCCAATGTTTGATTTTGAAGTTAGCGCTTGTTCCTAGGCTAATGGTAAAGAGGGCATGGTGTACAGAATATTTTAAAAGGTATAAAAGTCGAAGTTTTCATGTATCTTGCTCTATATACAAGCAGGATATCCAGGGAACCTTAATAGAGACCCAGTTATTGGTACTAGCAAAATTTTTAGCATTTGTTATAATTTTGGTTATATGGTGCTTGAGCGTTTGATTTTATGGAATTATGCATCAATACCTTAATAAATTTAGTGTACATGTTGAATGTGGTGTAACATCACTTTCAGCAATATATTCAACATTGAATGTCGAATGTCGAACGTCGAACTTATTGCTAACTTCTGCACGCTCACAGCAACACCATATGAAAACTGAATTTATTTTTGATCTTCAGGTCAAGTTAATTTAGGTTCTAATATTATTAATGAAAGACGTCTTTGGATTATGGACCTTTGGATACTCTTAATAGACGACGAGGATGTATAATTCTGAGCGCAATGGATCTTGGGTAATCCAAGATGGCGACACAAATGTATTTTATTTGGTAAAACTATTTTTCCTATATATGTTTTCATACATTTTTGGCGGAAAATCGAAAACAAAAAAAATGATCGAAAAATAGCCCGAAAACAGCTTTCAGGAATATGACGTCACTGTGACGCCATTCTAGCGGACATAATATAATGTGATAATTTTGCAGCCCACTAGCCAAATGGTTAATGAAAATATATTCAGCGGAGGGACCGTGGGGGGACTGAGAATGTTTGAGTCGATTATATTTTCTCCGACCGGCTTCTAGACTGGGATAAGCAAAATTAGACAAATGATGAAATGCCAAAAATCTTTAACACTTTTGTGTTAATACTTTTCTTATGAATCCAAAGTCAAAGTCAAAATGATTTTATTTAATCACGGTACGAGTTCAGTGGTAAGACGGTTTTCTGACAACGCTCCGATACGGAGACATACGTAAACTATGTACTTGGCATACAGTCTTGGTGGCCGAGTTGTCTAATGTGCTCCGTTGTTGACTGCTAACCTCGCACCCGGCACTGGTGCACGTGTAAATGTTAGGCAGTTTCTTTCAGACGGGCGGTTCTCTCCAAGTTCTGCGGCTTCCTCCACCAACCAAACTGGCTGTCACCATATGAGTGGAATAACGTTAAGTGTGACATTAACCCCCTGATCCCCAAAAACATGGGCACATATAAATACGTAACAAAAGCAGCTGGATAGAGTGATATAAATCCAATTTACAGTTTCTTTAAGTTAATAGTGCGTTTACAATTCTTGCTGGTAAATGTGTTCTTTGCTGGATACATCAAAAATTAATACAATTGCTGCATGTATCTTTCACCTGAGAATTATTTGTATTGTCACAGAGACTACAGTATCGCAGTGGAACCTAGCGTGTTGATAAATGCTGATGACAACTTTAGTCTTAAACAATACAAATTATCAAAAATATGGTATCAAATGTCTGCATAATCGTTCGGGCTTATTTTCAGATAGATCAGAAGTTTTCGAACAAACAGCATATGAAGAACAAATTCAGGATGACTGCGATGAAACAAGCTGAAATTTGAATATAATACGATACATTATTTGCCTTTGCTTTCAAATGTGCATAGTATTGCATATATTCGTCATAAAAATGTCATTTTAGTAGTTGAGCTTATATAATATCTATCTGTAGTGTTTGAATTTCTGAATGCATTACGATAAAACTTATCACTCATTGCTGTCTCCATTGACATTGCTCTTTATGTCTGAGATATTTGAGGTGATCAAATGAAAATCCAGTCACATAATGTTCTTAGTTTCTTTACGTGAGAAATTTGAAGGAAAATAAAGGTTTGTTTGAAATCGCCTGTTATATGCATGATGAATGTGTTGATTTCTGCATGACAAACTTGAAACATTTTTTTTATTTCAAGAAATGTCTTAGAGGGCAACGTATACAACATTTTTGTTTATTTAGTGCCCATAAGGATATGTATTTGGTACTGTTTACCGCTGGCTTGCTCTCGTATATAGCTATATAAAGTAAATGTATCAGCATACACAATAATGAAAATGGTTGTCCATTCCAGACCAGCTCTACTACAGCCTCATCACGAACCCCAAATCCCGCTTCCGCCCACTCTCTCACCAATTGTACTGGTCCTGGAACTAGAGAGCTCAAATGATTAAGAATAAATAAAAATTGCAAAAAAGGTGTAACGGTCAAAAATATATACAGGCGCATATGCCGCTTATGGCGTTGACCTCAACCCTGAGACATATTTGATTTCATGTTACAGCCATGCCATCTTTCAAATATTATGTTACTCCTGAATCTAGCGGGATGAAATTTACTGCGCTACATATTTGGCTCAATGCAAAATAAATTAATGATGGCTGCAAAATTACGTCCGTGACGTTATCTTCCGGTGAGACATTTTCTCGGCTTATCCTCTTCGACATTTTTTTTCTTTTTCCCCAAAGAAAGTTATGAATAGAACGAAGAATAATTTGTTCTACTAAAATAAAATATGTGTATGTCCTTTTATGCGAGAAAACTGCGCAAATAGACAGAAAACACGTAACTTTCTGACGACAGCTCGTGTCTGCCACCTTGAATTTGCCCATGATCCTCTGCATTCGCGATTAAGAAACTAGTCCCAAAATGGACCCAAACATTTTTCCCCTTTTGTTTTCCTTATCAGTGAACATTTTGGCAGGAGCCTCACTAGTCTAGATAGAAATGAAGTCAACACTAACGGTCATAAAATTCTCCCAGGGTGAATTTTTAATTCCTTTTCGCAATCCGCGGGGTGACTATGGGTAGTAAGGGGTCACGTCCAATCGATCGAGACGGTTTCTCGATAAATGAGTAAAACCGATAAATATCTCGTCTCGAAGGGTCCCGGTTTATCTCTATCGATTGTTGTCCCGGTTTGCTCTCGGTTTTCTCTCTAAGCTCAAGTCCATCTCGATCCCCCTCGAAATAACTTGACTTGCTTCGAGAGTGGATTCGAGATGCCTTCAATGAAGGTTTAAACATACGGAAGGTATGCTCTCTAAATATACCATTCTCTGTGGCTGTGAGGTTAATCTCGGTGAGGACATGTGCATTAAAACACGGATAATGAACCAGATATGAACATGATTCATTTAATATTATTTTGTTTCCCCCTCTAGAGATTTGCAGTCGTATACTTGCTCAAACAGCGCAAGTTCTCTAAGTGTTATGTATGGAAAGAAAGAAACATCAACAATTGAAATTGTATAAGGTGGCTTATTAGTGTTCAGTCTAACGTATATCGAACCTTTCTTTAGAATTTGAATCACTATATGAATACGCCCAGGAATAAAATTCCCCTAAAAATATATCAGAATCGCAGATCTATATTGACAATAATCATTTGATAGAATCTTGACTTGAAAATTATGGTACCACGTTTTGGCAGACATTTCCCCGGTATTCAGAAATACAGGGGCTTTGGAGACCACGGGAACAGCCGTTAATTCACTGGTAATCGGAAAATATAAACATAAACGCTCGATCGAAGTGTTTGAGCATTCCCTATCAGCCTTTCACACAGACAAAATGCGGTATCGTCGATAGTAAAATGTATGGAAAACGCAACATTAAAAGGGTGAGGCCGTTGGCCTAAAGGCTGATTGCACTCTGCATTGACCGGTAATTACTTTCATTATTCGGTTAATTTGCTAGACACATATACTCACATTCAATTTGTTTTTGCTGATTTCACAAGTCTCATTTCTTTGTTTTTGTTAGAAATTAACCCCTCTCTATTCGCTGGTGTTTCAAATCGACGGTTTTCTTCTCAGACGCCGTGCGCATTATCGACACCTCTACTTCCGATTTTCAGAATTTCCGCTCATCTGCAGGCAAGCTTATATCAAAAATAAACTTTGATGATGTAATCTCCTTAATTGAACTAAATCACAAGAGATTAAATCTCAGAAAATGGAATCGGCAATGAAAAATAGAATAACCTTGTGTTAGCTCCACAGCAATAAAGAATATCTGTGGATAACAACTTGCGCTATATACGCCGACTTCTAAAAGCATATCAAAGATAATTAACATAACTTAAATTTTTCGGTAGAACCGATTCCAGTTTGGGTCAAAATAACTTTATAGAACATTAATTAACGCATGCTTCCATATCATTATTATTCAGATGATATCTAGTTGACGTGTCATTTATTCCGCGTCGGATACTAGCCATATATTACTATCAATTATCGATGTGAGAGCAGGTCCTTTAATTATGTTGATAAATTTATATGGATAAATGACAGTTAAATTCAGTAAACATCATGACATATCGATCAAACGATTACATAGATTAAACGTTCATTAGCATGAGGAACATCTTAAAAAAAATCGCTGTCGAGATTTTATTTTGGGCCGCGATATGCGTTTACAACGAGCGCCCCCAAAATAGTGTACCCGCGTAACATTCTGATCGCCTGAGAAGCTCAGAAAAGACCAAATTAATGGCAAGGATACGGGCATATGGAAACCGGGACCGCTTTCGAGATTACCGATCAAATTCGTATCCATCTCCAAAACCGGGACGTTTCGATCGAGATAGAAACGGGAGCAAACCGGGAGACGTCGCTAGGGGTCCCGGTTCTACCCTCCCGGTTTCAGCCGAGAAATTTCTCGATCCATCTCGAAGGCATCGAAAAATTACCTCGATTAATTGGACGTGACCTCTAAGTATAATTAAACTGCAAATCAAATACAATTTGCATTGATTTTGTTAATGACATCCTATCGGTGAAATATTACGGCGACCATCTTGGAAACTATGGCCGCTCAGCCTGACAGAGGACGAATCTGGAATGACACCAATCTTTAATGTGTTACTTGTTACATGGTGTGTTGTATATTTTTACCAAGTTTCATGCTTCATCATAAAATGTACAATTCGCTCATATTTCTGCACCTATCCGCTGGACTAAGTGGAAAATTGAATGAGAGTAACCAAATTTAATATTAGTATTTTCGAACGTTAATGGTGGTTTTACTGTCGTAGATACATGTATCCGTTTACAACCTCAACTGAATTCGCAATAGTAAAACATGCATTAATGCCCACAATGACTAAAATACAACACAGTTATTAGCAGATAATTACGAACTAACAATCGCGGACTTTCTCTGCCTAATTGACACTCTCTTTGCTAGTTCACATCCCACGTTCAATCTAGAAACTACCCAGGATGCACATTATTTCAAAAGCGACCAGCAAGATTACATGTAAAAACGACAGAATATAAAGCATAGTACCTGATCGATCATCACTGTGCAAGACCAGTTTTTGCCAATTAAGTTCCTCCACGAGTTTCAGAAGGACATTTGGCATATCAGTTCTCTCGCTTATCATTCTGCATGTATAAATCGAACGGTTCCTCCACCAGAGATAATCTGAAACAGAGATACCTTGAACTGATTATATTTTACACTCTGGTGCTTTTCAAATCAGCACGTGTGCAGCAATCAGTAAATCAATATTGGGCGTAATACCTTCTAGGAAGAAATAATTGATGCACTGTGCTCACTAATTATATCAATGTTGCAGCTTTAATTTGAACTGTTTTTCAATTTTATCAGTGTGCACGACATGCATAGTCAAAGCAGTCCAGTAAAGTAAGAATATGAAAACCGCCATACGTACTTTCAATGTTTCTATGCATGTTGACGTATGTTGGTAGCGAGTAATCACTTCCTGGCCACTTACTTTTGTTCAATATACTAACGTTGTTTTATTCGAGTTTTTCACGGGTTGGATTTACAAGGCATACGTACTGTTTTTGGTGATTTAGTATCTGTCTCCGGTTGTTTGTCCAAAATTGTAACCGTTTTGGTAGAAAAATCACCAGAAAACAAAACAAGTGTTTCAATGGTTTTATGGACTACGCCATTAAAAGGGAAATTACGAAGCTTTCCGGTTTTAGTGAGTTGCTCGTGAATGGTGACCGTGATAGTTGAAGTTTTGGCCTCAATCATGGTATCTGACACACTGCTTCTCACTATTGCATCCACTCACTCGAGCTCTCGATATTTAGGCCCCTTCATCAGGAGTGTTTTTAGGTCCGCATCAATCACTATATCAAGGTCACCAGTCACAGCCTGCTTGCATTAAGTTCGATGATTCACAGTCACAACTATAGCCTCCAGACGTGTACTATTCCAGTCAAACCTCTTGATAGCATGAGTAATTGAATAGTTTGGTGCCTATGGATTTGGTATACTTATATGAAATGCAATGAGGTTATGTGAACCTAAAATAGTTTGAAACAGCGTTGGGTACCTCTGGATCATTCAGGATTCGTGGTAAATGTCCAGTCCTTTATCCAAGTGGTTGAGTTTCAAGAAAAGCCGGGCATTGGATGTTTCGAGTATGTTCACTTGACGATACAATCGAAAATACGCCACATCTTGACCAGCTTTAGTGATGTGGGTGGTATAATATTTTCTGAAGACGCAGATCTTTGTATATCTCGCTGTATATGATTTAAAACTCTCAGAGGTAACGCATACATGGCTGCACGCAAGTTATATATACCTTTGGGTGTGTCAGTTAACCTCAATAAATAATTCAAAGTGATATGATCGTGAATCGATGCACAATTAAACTTTCTTCAACCACGGGTGTATGCTGTCCGATGTCTCCGCTGGTCGGGCTTAAGTAGCTGGGTAATATTGGGTATATTTGAGTGGCGGTTTGTAGTATTGCCGAACCCTTTGACATTATTATTTAAACCATACTGAGACACTGACCCGGGTTCCAGCGTCCAGAACAGTCCTCCCTCTCGGATTTTTTGCTCTCAAATCCAAAGGGGAATCCTTTGTAGATGGGTAGACTATGTCTATAATCTGGATACTGAAGTTGTACCAATCACGTGGCATTCAACGGTTTGCGAGAAGTGTTTATGCGGTTTAGAAAGCCAACTTGAAGCTGAAGCTGTTCCATATTTCGTGCAGAGGTCACATTCTTGGGGCTTGCAGTGTCTGGAAGTGGAGTTAGTTGTGAACCTAGTAAAGTGGACGCGGTGACAGACTGGTCTCAACCCACTAACGCGAGTGAGGTACGTAGTTTCCTAGGCTTAGCGGGGTATCACCGTAAGTTCACTCCCAATGTTTCTACCGTTGCAAAAGCGATGTTGGATTTAACGAAGAAGAGAGCTAGACTTGAATGGACGGACGAGCGGGGGCTGGCCTTTGCCGGGTTGGTGAGACTATTGTCTTTGCGCCGGTTTTGGCCTATCCCGATAGTGGCGCTTCATTTATTTTGAATACTGATTCTAGTCTGTGTAGTATTGGGGCTGTGCTGTCTCAAGTTCAAGGCTCTGTGTGTGGTTTTGGTGGGGGGGGGGGTGGGGCGGGGGTCCAACAAATAAACGAAGTGGGTATTAATCCGATGGAAATAGTTGAACAGCGCGATCTCTTCTTGACCATCGTGAAATGGACGACTTTCATGGCAATAATCTCATCGGTAACACAGAAGGTGCTTTCGTGTTATATGATACCATATATATTCATTCAAGAAAAATATATTTTTTAAATCACACAATTTTAGATTTAGATAGATAGAATTTATTTGCATATCTATGCCCGAGCGCTACAAGAAATACAATGCAAACATATAAGACATTACAAGACCATTTAAGTTATTAAAGTTGATCATTTTTGTCCGTGTTGTTGGGCAAAAACCCTAAATTGTTCGTTGAACCATAGACCAGTCATGCCGTCGTCAAATATCATGTAACGGTATGTGTTTATTCCTCATGATGTGTATGAAGTACGCATTATTCTTTGGCGGAAGATCAGAAAAATCCAGAACGTAATCATTCAATGTCGGCAAAATTGAACTTCCACTGTAGAATTAACTCTCTTTGTCCTTTCTACATGAATTATTGTTGTAACTTACTTACGTAAAAATGATGTCATTGCTGATCATTTCCTATAAATATAAAAGATAAACTGCCAGCGATAGCATGTGATTTAAATTACCGTATTACCGTAAATACGGCCATGGGTCGTATGGGGAAGTCGGATGTTCAACTTCAAGCTTATCCGAAATAACTAACGCTAACTAATACTAACTATATTCATCTCCTACTTAGTTCTTAAAACTAACAACGGACAACGGAGTTTTTCATTCTAAAGCGCCGGCAATAGTTCAATTTTATCCTGTCCTATACTTTAACCCTACCTGGCCTGGGGGGGGAGCTGAAAGTGACCCTTAGTGAACTTTTTTCTGCTGCTTCGAAACGACAAAACCGAGGAAGCTGAAACTTGGTGACTTTAAAGCTTATCCTATTTTCATATACCGCCGGGCAGAGCCTCATGGGCAAATTCAAAATGGCGGCCATGTGGTATCCGCGAAAGTCATGTTTTGCAATTTTTTCGCTCCATTTCTTCACATTTTCCTTGCTTAAAAGGCCTTGGAAGTATTTTATTTATGCAAAACTAATTATTCTTTATTTTATTTCATTTTTTCGAGAGAAAAATCTGGAAAATGAAAATTTCGAAAAATCCACCCCAAAAAGGCCTGAAAAATGGCTTTCGAGAAGATGACGTCACTGTGACGTCATCACGGCGGCCATCTTGGATTTTTTACATTTCCCGGTAGAGCTTGAACCCAAGATACTGTGTGATAAGTTTCAGCGCCCCAGCCTTAGTGGAAGAGAAAATATATAAGGGGGGAGCACTTTCCGCCCCCCCACCCAGCTGCGATACACCCCAAATCGCCCAGGCCAGGTAGGGTTAAAGCGCAATCGCGCATAGCGGCGTAAACAGGTTTTAGCCTGATAATGACGTCATTGTATTCATCCGCCGCTCGATGGTTTCGCGATATTCTCTCGACGCTTTCTCGATCAAAATTTCTCGACATTCTCTCGATCGAAAAAAACCCCGATCGATTCTCGTTGGGTCAAAAGAACGAATAAAAACCGATATCAAGAAAATCAGTCGAGAATTTTGAAAACGATATGGGTTTCTCCATTCTGTTTTCTCGACATTCTCTCGATGAAATCCCGATGGATCGGGATTTCTTCGAAAAAACCAAAGAAAATCCGCGATTGAAGGAAAAACGATAAATGGAGACCGTTCCTTAGGAACTGTTAGCGGTCGTCACTTTCGTCAGATATTTTCGATACTACCTCCTAGGGCATCATTTCATCATTCGCTTGGTTTAGGAAGTTTAAGGATTCCGAATGCATGGTTGCTCGTTGGTTATTCGTACTGGAGACATACGATTTCGAAATTCAGCGCAGAAAGGGTTGTTTAAACGGAAACGCTGACGGCCTTTCGAGAAGACCGTATCATAAATGTAAATGTTCCAAGTGTCCTCAGCGTTGGTCTACTGAGTCTGATGGAGAGGAACCTGCAGGAAACCGTGATGTAGTGGAAGGCCCTGTCGTTATCAGCGGCTAGGGTTCTGACTATCTGCCTCATGCGGACGACGAGGAAAGTGATTCTACAGGTACCGGGATTGATAACTGGAAGACCGATAAGATCAAATTATGGCAGCAAAAGGATGACATGTGTTCGATGTATATCAATGAGAACCACTCGGGTTGGGGTGACCATCTGCCCTTCATCCTGATGGCATATCGTGCAAGTATGCATGACTGTACAGGATGTACACCTAACTTGTTACTGTTTAGCAACGAACTTCTCTGCCCGTTGGATGTATTGGTGTGGAGCCCTTCGGTCGCTCAACAGTATTTCTAATATATGGGGTAGGTCAGATGGTTGGGGTATGTCTCAATAAGGGTTTCCGATTTTGCACAGGAGAAGTCGTCAAAGGCTGCCTTGATACAGAAGAAATTCTACGACAGGGGTGTTAAACCTCGAAAATTTCAAGTCGGGGAATATGTTGTGAAGGTACCCTCCTGCTGCAGGATGCCAATTAGGCCTGGGATGGGTTGGCCCATGTCGAGTTGAGGACCAGTTGATTACTGTTACATATCGTATTCGCGATCGGCCTTTGGCTAGGCCTAGCGTTGTGCATGTTGACCATCGAGGGAGATAATGCCAGTGACCGATGGGGCTTCGATTCAACTCCTCAGGATGCTGAAGTTAATTCCGACTTTGACGAGGCGGAAGACCATGATGCTGGGCTGGAGAGGATAGGAGAGGATGAGTTGGGAGTATGAACTGGGAGAGGAGAGTACCACACCACCCGTACCGAGACAGATCATTTCTGACAGCAGAGAGGTTGTAAACTGGACTAGGTATGGTCGTCCGATAAGACGTCCTTACAGATTTTTGGACTAGCGGGAGTGATATATCATCGATTGGGATTTTTGCTCTTGGTTGGTCATGATACGGGTCCTCCAAATGAAAGCTGGGCGTTCATGAAACTGTTCTGTCTGTGTTCATAGCAATGCTAATCATTTTTCTTATGTATATATTATGGATAGCTGAAATTGACATCGCAGTGTTGGAGCTGGAATACATGGACAACAACCTCCGGCCAGAAGGGACCATGTCTATGCCCGCCTCAACTCCATGGTGAGACACTGGGAGTCCCGCCTTCGCCGATATATGTTGGATGTACTTTTCTACGTGTGCGAAATGAGGAAGTTGCGAGGGCACCCTAGCCGACAACACGGGTTAGCAGAGGTGGATGCGGCCCAACGGGTCCTCCGGCATACCTTAAATGTGAAGTTTATTGACCAGATGGTACAGCGATGTTCTAGACGAAAAGTACGCCTGCACATCGAAGACAGAAGGAAGCCAAACGTAAGCGGGAAGCGGAAGCATCGACGACTGGTGCGGATATCGTCTCTCTAGTGCATATAACTGTCTAGATGAAGAAGTTCGGATTGTGGTACAGACAGATGGACAGAAAGCCGCTACACCCATGCCTAAGTACAAAAAAGGAACTTCTGGAATATGAATGAACTTTGTGTGTAATAAGGGGGAAGTGTGGGGATTTGGTAGCTACATGAACATCTGGCCAACGTGTTCGGAGGCTCTTTGTGTAACCTTATCATTACATGGAATGATAGAAGACTGTCGGATCAGAGAGGCTAAATGAGCGACCGAGGGGTGTTGAAACTATTCAGTGGATGTGCATATTTATGTTTGTGGGGTCTGCGATTGCGTTGAGAATTTATGGGTGGATTAAAAGACTCGAGGTATGCAAATCGCATCTGCCTTAATATTGGACAAGTGCGGCAAAACGATACATCGTGTATTGCTGACCGTGTCTGACTCGGATTAAGGTCTCCAAAAGGTACCATGTTTGCCTATGTTGTTCCATTCCATTATATAATGTATTTGTTTAGTTCTGATGGTAGTAATCGACGATACCATGATTGCCCGAATATCTGCCCCAGAATAGGGACTGCGTAATTTGGTTCCATTTTTGCTGTTTTCGTTTACTTTTCGTCCTCTGAGTCAGCCACTCTCTGATTAGTAAGCCGTCTCCATCGTAAGCCTTCTGAACTAAGCCTTCGGCAATCTCCAGAACAGTACCCTTTCCGCATTCTCCGTATATTAAGCATTCGGCAAGGGCCTTTCGCCAATGAAATCTCTTGTTGATTAAGAAGTTGCGCAAGTAAAGAATCCTGAATTACTGTTTGAGATTAAAGTATATGCATTTATATTATTTTTGTCTCCTTGTTGACTCTATCTGTTGTCTTCGTGACTTTACTGGCTACTGCGGTCTCCACTGAGAATCCTTTATGAACCTGGGTTGAATTATCGAGCAGCGATTTGCAAAAAAACGCCTTATTTTAGAAGTAAAATGCACCCCCTGTACACACGGCCACATCCGATGTTATTTGAAAGATTATTTAATGTACTTTTTTGCTAGACCGGATGTGGTCTTCAAATATATTGCTATAGGGTGAAAAGTTCATTCAAACGAACTAATATCGAGTCTTATCGTAACGAAAAATGAAACGGGTGGGTTTGCTACAGTGTTAATAACTTTATCCATTTTACACCAATGCACAGTAGTGAGGTAGCAATTTTCTCTCCATTAAACCTGGAATCGATTGATAACAGTTTTGTTTAGCTATCTTCAATGATGACGTCACTCGGCGGCCCTCTCCAAATTCCCAATTCTAAAAACACAATGATGGTTTCTTTACTAAGTTACTCAATGTAATGAAATTCACATAATTGTGTCAAGTTATTGCCATCGGTACAGTGTATCATTACACAAAAAATTACAGGCTATATAATGTTTCTCGCTACCATAGAGAATAGAATATGTGAACAGGAAGTATCTGTCAAAATTATACATTTTGAATGTCCACTAGGCGTTTATCTAAGATCGTCAAACATCTGACTTCAGCAATACTTGATAAAAATGTTTTATGACTTTATATGTATATTTGAATGATTTCATTTATCTATTGTTAATTTTAAAGCAATACCAAAGGTTATCTTGATTACCGTTGTGGGTGCGTTCATCTCATAATTACTGTTGCAATTTGCATGTTTTCCCACAGTATATTCTTGGTAATCTACCACTTCTGATAAGATCTGTAGATAGAGTGTTTTTTTTTAAATTACTCTTTACAGGTCACTGATTTTCCATCTCCTGAAAATTTCAAAACTATTTAGTGGTCATCTAAAATTAATATTAATATTTTCACATCAACAGTGTGTTCTTCGAAACAAACTTGAAGGGTTTAATATCACACAGGAAATTGCCCATAAAATTACCCACTGTCCAGGTATGTTCCGACCATACAACAGCCTGAGTACAGGACATCATTGTATGTATTCATGTACCTCAAATCCGTTGTTTCGGATATTTTGTGAAGTATATATTCCGTATATCCCAAGCATAACTCTCAACAAGGGACAAGTCTAATCATTAATATATCACTCTACTGGTATGTTCCGACCCTACAACAGCCTGAGTACAGGATATCACTGTATGTATTCATGTACCTCAAAGCAGTTGTTTCGAATATTTTGTGGAGTATATCTTCTGTATATCTCAAGCATAATTCTCAACAAGGGTCAAGTCTAATCATTAATATAATTAATATTAATAATATATAATCTCCAATATTATGATCTCGCTTTTTCTGCGCTTCACAAATATGTGCTGCTATACAGTATTATTACGGTTTGTTGATGGTGTCAGGCAGAATCATCGCGTCTAGTGATGTTTCTCCTGTAGCGCTGTTTAATAGCGTATGTAGTTTCCAAGATCCATAAGATCCAAGTTCTGTTCAGAATTATTACTATTTTTCATCAGATGTGTCAGGACAGAATTCTCGCTTCTGGAGTTCTGTAGGTATTGACACATATCAATCTCAATTCGAGATTTATCTGCTTTGACCCATTCCATATGTATGCTGATTCTTTCAATGTCTTTAATGAACTTGTAAAAGAGGGCTATTTCATCAAGCGCCTCCTCTCTAATTTTCTCAAATTTGACGATAGATATCGCATGCTGATAGCACAATACGAGCGTAGCGTGCAAGATCTGTGGCGGTACGTTTCGTAACGTGTCTAATTCCGCTTAACCAGGGGCTAGCGGCCGTATGAACCTATGTATTTCAAGATACATAGTTTACATATGAACAGGTACAATCAAAGCGTAAATGCGATACATCATTCTGGATAACGACTTTACAACGTATATCATATGGATTAAGAATACCGATCAGCGAAACGGATTTGATATTTTCTGGAACCTCGTGATGTCTTGCTGGCACCTTTGAAAACTGTTGACCGCCTTCTGTCTTGCAGGGAATCAGCCTAGTTTTACTTATATTATGATTTATCCTTTTAATTTAGCGCCGATGTTATTATGTGAATTAGGCCATTGGATTATGGACGCGGAAATTCTTTAATGGACGACGGCTGAATATTGAATGACGGACGACTAGACGCTCGTATTCCACAGTTTCCAAGGTCGATAAAGTGCATGTTGTGTACAGTATTATTGCTGCGGTTTTTTTTATCAAGTGTGTCAGGAGAGAATTCTCGCTTCTGGAGTTCTGTATGTATAAACAAAATACCAAACTAAATTCGGGATTCATCTGCTTTGGCACATTTCATGAGTATTCAGCGCTGCCTTCCATAGTTACCAAGGTCCGTGAGGTCCGAATTCTGTTCATTATTTTTACTGCTTTATCATATGTGTCAGAACAGAGTTCTAGCGTTTGAAGTTCTGCAGGTATTGAAAAATACCAATCTCAATTCGAGATTTTCTGTATTGACACAATAACATAGCCACGCCACTGGCGTGTTTCAACCCTGAATACGGATTCTACCTACAAGTGGCCATATGCTCACATGATCTTGTTCGTATTTCTTTCATAAAACGATTCTGGCATGATGTGAGATATACATCAGAATAATACCGCTGAGATCCAGACTGTAATACCTGATATTAAAGTAGTAAGAATACTCTTCGTCAGACGTGCCTGCCTATACGAATTTCTAGCTCCAGTTAACGACGAACCTCCAGCATAGAAGAGAGACAACAATAATGGTGACTTGGCTTAACTATGAGAAACAGCGCTGTATAAAGAATACACATGAAATGTGTAAATCCGATAAAATGAAATTGAGACTAGTATTTTTTCAATACCTACAAAACATATTCATGAGCGAAAATTTTGTCCCGACACCTCTTATAATAAAACAGTAATAATTCGGTACAGAACTTGGGCCTTATTTCCCTTGAAAACCACAGAAGACATTAGAAGAAATAGCACTGGTAAACCGTTTACACATGAAATGTGTCAAAGCAGATTCTGCCCTGACACCATGTGCGAAACACAGAATAAGCGATATAGTAATATTGGAGATGATATATCATCAATATTAACAGAACAATCCCGAGATGAGTGTCTCTAACGGCAAAAGGCGAGACACGACGTTATGACCCATGTGACGTCACACCGAGGTTAGGCAGCGAGTCATTTCTTAACATTGGAATGCCGTATTATTTTATGCACGAGATTTACATGCGATGATTTGTGTTTGCAAATTGCCAATTCAGCTCCGAGACAATAACATCTTCAAAATTGTGTCTGTAGTTTGTATTTTGAAAGCCACAATGCTAATTATTTTCCGGGTTTTGCAGTAGAGCCAGTGTTAAAGCATTACCCGATGCCCAACCTTGGCCTGACGCCATGTGGGCAATGGCGTCCTTTTGCGCCTATCATGGCTACCAGGATGTGGGTATGCCTTCTCGGACGGTTCTTTGTTGGAAGTGGAGCTCGTCAAGGAGGAATTATGTCTCCTCTGTTCTATAACGTCTATATACATGAACTCTACATCAAAATATCTCGGTCCAATTTAGGGTGTAATGTAGCCGGTGTCTTATTTAACCACCTATTATACGCTGACAACTTATGCCTTATTAGTCCCTCTGGCAAGGGCCTTTAGAATCCACTTGATATATGTGATATTTTTGCGACTGACAATGATATTGTCTTCATCAGTAAGAAATGCTTATGTGTGTGTTTTCGTCCAATAAAGTTCAATGACCTGAGAGCACACTTTGTTAAACTGTCTGGCTCACAGCTGAATTACGTTGACAACACCAATATCTTGATCACTTTATCTCCAGCGATCTCATTGACAGTTATGATATGTCTGTGCAAACTAGAAAATTATGCATTCGTGTCAACATTTTTGCTCGGAAGTTCTATATGTGTTCTCAAGATGCGAAGAAGCAAATTTTTTCGTCGTACTGTACGATATCTATTACAGCCATCTGTCGTCTTCGTACTCGTCATGTGAATGTAAAAAAACTGCGTGTCACATACAATTTCGCTGGTTATAATGCACTCCTCGCGCTAATGGAGTGCAACTTACATGTTTGGGATTAACTATATACCCATCTTTAATGAGGTTATTCGACGCCAGATTAATTCTCTACGGAACAGACTTATGTCGACAGACAACTTCTTACTTACAACTTTGCGGCTTTTCGAATTGTCTCAGACTTCGCCTTTAGTTTGTCATTAGGTTTGTCATTAGTCTCGCCAAATCTATGTAACCCGCTAGTAATTTGTCTTTTGGCTGCCATCTTATTATTTATTTGTTTATTCTATGGACCATCTGTGTCTGAAATAAACATTATTATTATACTGACGAGTTCTATCTCGAGGCTGCCTATCGTATTTATGATTTATAGGCTTGAACCCTGAAGAAAGATATTCCAGGGATATACAGTAATTATGCCCCACAAGATATCTGAAACAACTGCTGTAAGGCAAATGAGTACTTATTATAAAATTCCAATACTGATATTATAATAAAACTTCAATACTCAGGTTGTTGTGGGATCGGAATATACCAGGAGAGTGGGTATGTTTATAGATATGTTTTTTGTATTGCAGCGACCTATTTAATGCTGTCAGAAAATTAGATAAATAATTCATGTAAAAACTGATGCTCACGGCACTCGTTTGCCAATTTTATAACTTTGTGCCACTGCGTTTTCCCGTAGATTTTGCGGATTTTTTTAGGCGATCCCCCACTACAATTTTAAACTAATTGGTAAGTTTGACAAAACAATATACAGCTACGACGTCAGCTGACTGAATATTTGGCTGACATCCGAGAATTACAAAGCATATAAGGGAAGTGGGAAGAGGTGCAGACATATTGACAGAGTCACATGACTTCACAGTATAGTCTTCTGGTTAACCTATTCTCTATTCTAAAGCACATACCAAGAATCTAACGATTCGTGATATGTGTTGTATCACAGGTACGCTTGCATTGTACCTGTTCATGTGGCAACTTGGGTGACATGACCACACGACCCCTAGCACCGGCATAAGCGGTACTAGATACAAATCTAGAGAGCTATGATGGAAATGTTCTGACAACTCTTATATTGGTAATTGGTGAGCTGTGTCGCTGTGACAACTCGTACACTGGGGATTGGTGAGCTGGGTCGTCGTCAGATGAAAATGACGACATTTAACCCTACCTGGCCTGGGGGGGGGGGGCGAAATGGCCCCCCTACCAAACTTTCTGCCCTATCTCCGGAACGACAAAACACGGAGAGCTGAAACTCCTTGACTTTATAGTTTGTCATATTGGGGTCATTTTGAGCATATTTGTATAACCCCCCGAGCAGAGAATCATGGGTAAATTCAAGATGGCGGCCACGTGGGGTACCAGAAAAGTGATGTTTTTGTCATATTTCTTCAAATTTTCTGCTTTTCCGCGACGCAAAGTGGGCAAAAACTATTTTATTTCACATCACATTAATTTTTACTAATTCATCCTGCCGTTTTTGCGAAACAATTGCATAAATCAAAAATTCCAAAAATTCGACCGAAAAAACGACCCAAAAATGCCGTTTTTGAAAATGACGTCACTGTAACGTCATCAAAGCGACCATCTTGGATTTGTTTACATTTTCTGGTAGAGCTTGACCCAAGGGTATAATGTGGTAAGTTTCAGCTACCTAGCTCGAGGGGTAAGAACAATAATTAAGGGGGGGAGGGCATTTCGGCCCCCCAGGCCTGAACAGGTCCCAAAAAGCCCAGGCCAGATAGGGTTAACACAAAAGACTAGTCTGTGATGCCCGATGTCGACCCAGCAGCAACTTCCCACAATTCCAACATATATATCAAAGACCAAAAGGTCTGTATAGGGGCGGGCCTCGGGGATGAAACATCCACCAGCAGAATCTCGCCATACACAGGTAAAAAGTACAACCCCGTTGTCTAATGCTTTAATGTTTTTTACTTAATATCCTATGGTGAATGACGCTCGTTATATCGAGGATTTAAAAGGTTATCACGCCAAATCTTTGCCGAAATATTTGACGGATGACTAAATTCGACATAAGCACCATTTCGGCTAAATAACAACGAAGTATTTCACCCACAAAAAACCCTCTGACTACGTTTGACGCAATTTAATTGTATTTTGCATATTGCCCCTCTGTGACGTCAGAGGTCAATGACGTCATGATACTTTTTGATATTAGACGATTGAAGAATCCCGGCGCGATCAATTGACGCCAACCAATTTGCCATATGCCTAGTACGAGTGGAGATATAGTCATTTTAATACATATACCCCATCTTAAAAGTGGAAAGATGCGATCCAATGGTTCTTGTATTTCCTATTTTGTCAGCATACGGCGATACCCTTCACCATTACATCCTACCTCATCTGAAATAAGAGAGCTTAAAACAGGATCCGGGCCACTCGTATATAACTGGTACCTCGACCCATCACATCTGTACTAGGGTCCTCGTCGTGCTGCCATATTGGAAAACGACTCATATTGCATTATGCCCTATATTGCTAAAACAACAACTTTTGAGATTCATAGATCCAGTGACCAACTAGTCTTGAATCAGTTATTTTGCTGATCACAAGTACAAACATTTGTTGTATTTTTTCAATACAATATAATATACACAAAATATAAAATAGCTAAGTGCATGTATCGAAATAGCTTACCGAATTCGGCATATGTCTTTAAAACGCTTGATTGTAGAACTGATAGTAAAAATATCACGAGCATCTTGAATCTTGAATCTTGATTTCTGTCAAGCGAAATGAAATATTGCCAGAATCATGTAATAACATGATACATTGAAACCACAGGTCTGTCCGATACTAGTGTCGACAAAAACGTCATTAGAGATACTGATCTATAAATTGTGGTCGGCTGTGGTTTATATATGAGCATTCGTCTGTCCGGTTTCCACGTATCGACATCGCTCAGCTATTAAAGTATAAACAGTAAATTGTTGTCCTATCAGCTGTCGTTATAATGGCTAGCGGGTTTGCTAATGGAACAATGCATTGCGTATATACACGTCCATCTTCTGTATTTTGCTCGATACACATTTTAACCCAATCTGGCTTTGGCTTTTTCGGAGTTTGATAAGGGACCATCATACCCTCCCTCCGAGTCTGGCAGGGTTAAATGTCGATTGGTTTCAACCTGAGACTTAACTAAGCCAGCTATTAAATAATTCACGTCGTGTGTAAGCAGAAAATGTTGAGATGAATACCCCAGTATGTTCAAGTGGGACAAGTGGTGTAATCCGATAGCTAGGGCATGCTCCGGCATCCATCACTTCGCCACAAGGGCAATATAAAAATTGTAGAATACGTTTGCAGTGTGAACTATAGTATCAAATCGATGCCACACTGGAACTATTCTAGTGTTACCTTTGAAAGCTGATAGAAATACGAGTAATGATTTGGAGCGATAACATATTATATATTATAGTATGTAATTATTGATAATTTTTCTTTTCATTCATCGCTCCCAATCTTATCAAGTTCCATCTGGCTGACTCACATGGATATTTATCATAACATCACAACTCTTCGGTTCGTATATCAATTTTCTCTCGAGCTCGTTCTTGGGGCGGAGCGGCTACGCCTGTCGCCGTGTCCACACCAATATCTACAATCGAATTACAACACATATAAGGGAAGTGGGAAGAGGTGCCGACATACTGGCAGAACCACATGACTTCACAGTATAGTCTTTCGGTTAACCTATTCTAAAGCACATACCAAGAATCTAACGATTCGTGATATGTGTTGCATCTCAGGTACGCTTTTATTGCACCTGTTCATGTGGCAACTTGGATGATATGACCACAAGGCTCCTGGCATCGGCATAAGCGGCATTAGATACAAATCTAGAGAGCTATGATAGAAATGCTCTGACAACTCGTATATCGGTAATTGGTGAGCTGTTTCGCTGGGACAAATCGTACACTGGGGATTGGTGAGCTGTATCGTCGTCAGATGAAAATGACGACATTTAATACAAAAGACCAGTCTGTAAGACCCGATGTCGACCCAGCATCAACTTCCCACAAATGCCAACATATCGAAGACTGACTGAGATACATGTGCAAGATACCCTAACAGAATCATCCGTGTTTTTGGCTACCAGCCCGTGTCTTCGCATCAGTTATTTTATTTGTTTTTCTATCTCCGTCATATAAGGCAAAATACATTGGTCTGGTGTTCATTGCCCCTCGGAAAATTTGCCCCACGGGTATTGTCATCGTCCTCCTCGTCTGCTTGGCTACAATCGTGACCACAAGAAAGATGGACAGACGGACAGATGGACATTTTAAATTCCTTCCACATATGGAATTGGTGATGAATCAGCACCCTTGACCTGTTTCATCAAGGTCAAATTTTAGCATTTGCAATAATTTTATAATGAATGAAGCTAGGATCTCCGAATTTATAATGCATATGCAACAGCTGATTGACTCTAAGCCTGCCATGGAGAAATATAGCTAGGCTTGCCAAATTAATACTGTGCATACATCTGACGACGGTTCAGAAGTCTGTTGAAAATGACTGACCTTGACCTATTTTGTTCATGTCAGATTTTACTTAGTACGATATTTCATGAAAGATCATATCTACATTGTCCAAATTTATACCACATTTGCAACTGATGATGGACCTGGATTCTATTGAGTATGACTGACATTAACCTGCTTGCTAAACGTCTAATTATATAGATATATTTTTATCATTTAGAAAGTGATCGTATAACAGTATTTTCGTTATTTGGAATTACATTATCTTAGAATAGCACAGATTCTAGTGCTGAAAAATTGGTCGAGACCCGTGTGATATTCGAACCAGCGACCCCAGAGTCAGGCACCTAATCGCCAGCACTGTATGTCGGCGATCTAATCCACTCGGCCAACGGGCCTCCCACAAAATAGGAGATAGCAGACCGGTTGTCTTGAAAGCGAACATACAGTACTCCTCTGGTGGTCGTAATGACACAGCTCCTACTGCTGAATAGGAAAATATATTTTTATCATATAGAATGTTATCGTATAACGGTATTTTTGTTATCTGGGATTACAAATGATAAAAATATGTCCACTTTTGCGAAGACACAAAATACTAAAAATTTCCAATTTCGCGAAACAACAGTATGGCACATATACAAGTAACATGATGTAGTATAATAATGCACAAAAGTCCTGTAGTTTTATAGAACATTGCCGCCTAGGCAGTCAAAATGCTGCCGTCCTGGTATAAATGTTGCAATGCAATCCAGGTGACATCAGCTGTACGGTCAATACGTTCTTACGTAATGTGTATACATCTAACTTTTTGTGACGAAAAGGCAAACCATCCTGCAAAGTAGTTAGAAGAATATCTGTACCCCTCACCCCCAATTAGCCGGGATCAAACGGCTCCCCTTTCTAAATCTGCTGATAAATATTACAACATTAACCAAATGATACAATTACGGATGGCAAACTATGATTACGGAATAAACCATCGTTACGTAACGTGAATATTGGCATGCAAGCCGCATTAACACTATGTATTGAATACATCCGTGGGATTCAAAGGAAGAATTACAACCGAAACATAGTCAAGCTATATCCCATCTCTTATCAACATTCCCACTCTCAATTAATACAATAATACACCAACCTATGAACAGCTGAGTTGAGTACAATTAAAATGATCCACCGAAATTGATTTGGTGTATTCAGCCGTCGTCCGCAAAATAATATCCGCGTTAGCAAACGAATGCCTTTTCATGGTAGACAGCACCCATTCTAAACAGACATAACATTAAACCAGAGAGAGAAGTGGTCAACAGTTTTCAAAGACATCATGAAGTTCTATTTCTGAGGTACTTATTATCATATTCTATAATCCAGATGAATTTCCAAGTCGTTATCTAGTGTATAATGTATTTCAGATACGCTTTGATTGAAACTGTTCGTTTGAAGGTAATGGCGTTCAATAGACCCGTAGCCCCGGGTTAAGCGAAGTTAGACATACTTTACAAAACTTAGCACCAGAGATTATCTACGCTACGATCGTATTTTGGTTGACGATGATTGTGTTGCCCCTACGAATTCGAGAATGGCGTTCTCACCGATTTTTCGATTTATCTCTTTGCGTCACAAATGATTTTGGCCAGAAGGTAGTGATTTTCCCATAGTGAAAACATTTGACTGCCGAAAATGTACTGATTTCCTTTTCTGATCTTTGGCAAGAGTAAGTTTAGAGGTTAGCGGATCCCGAGTTTTTTTCTTATTTGGTTGTCTGAAAGCTCGAGTGGCTGGCATATTCGGGAACACGTTCTCGTTTTTCTTACCAAAGAGTTACTGTCATTTTCCTGGAAAATGGTGCCCTCGAAAACGTTCATTTTGGACAATTTTGGAGATTAAAGTCTATTTTGGTGAATAAAACAAAAGAAGGACGGAAGTGTCAAATGTAGGTGTGTTTTAGAGGGGAACATACCCTCTTCAACTAGATGCCAACAAGATTCAATCAAAAGGAATATTTGCCGATCATTCTACGAAACCTCTCCATATCAGGGACATCAATTTAGGTGCCCTTTGCGATTTTATCCGATTATAGCCGAAGTCAAACGCAGCTCTGAATCCGATATTCTGTTGTCGCGCGCACACATAGCCCAGGTATATGCTAACTTTGAGAATTGTCTCATGCTCGTGAATTGGTCTAAATGTTGGTAAAACATAAAAACGGGGGACTATTTGGTTTAAAATAATCAGTATTTTTTTATATGGCGGCTCAAGCACCGGCTTCCGAGTTTCTGATTATTTTACAAATTGACGAGTTTGATTAAACCAGTGCTAATATGAGCTAGTTTACAGTGGGTTATATATGGATTTTCACACGATTATCTCGTCTCGCAATATACTATCATTTTCGATCATTTTATCATTTCAACGTAGCAGCCAAGGACATAAATCCGCCGAATTCTAGAATAATTCAATCGATCCAGTAGAACATCAAAATACGTCTTGGTTGCGTCTTGGCCCACAACTGTGACATGGTAAAAACAATCCGCCGTAAATAATCACAAGAAATAGAAATCCCCCCCCCCCAACCACTTTAACACAACGACCGCCCCATCCCAATCAATCATATCCGTCGAATGGAATCTTTAATTTTTTTACCAAATAGTAAATAATTTAACTAGCGATACCCAATTTATCGCTGCATGCTTTATCAGGGATCAATTTTCAGCTTCAATTAATTTGCATTTACGACTATGTTAAGAAAAGCGTATCTGGCTGACTTTCGACAGGAAGTAAATTAGTTTTGTTAATATCATTATCACCAGGGCACTAGACCAGCGTGTGGTATTGTTACAGTATTACCTCCCTTTTTCTCGGTGTCGGTGGGCTATTTTGCTCTTAAAGGTATTCTGGTTGCTATGTCTGTTACAGTGGAAACAGTACACACAGATACATTCTGAATATTTCGTGGATAACGCTACATAATTGCTTCCCTAATAACTTGAATAATGCATACATTTTCGAAGTTGATGCACTTCTTCAGCAATTTGCGGAGAGAACGCTTCATCAAGCACGATAGATGATGCTGGATATCCTGTATCGGCCATCATTGAAAACAGGGTGTACAAATCATACAAAACAAAACATTGTATATATAACAGAACAAACGCTTGAATATCCCAAATATTTTCTCGTGAAATACGAAATATATAGCGATCCAGGGGAGGATAACTCTAATTGTCATTATACCTGAATCTGAGTATTAGTGGGCACTACAAACATATAATTACTGCAAAAATCACAGCGGGCATCGATTAAAAAAATACGAACATATTATTTTTCGAGAAGAGAAACGATTAACTCTTTTCAACCCTACCCGGCGCGGCAGTCATTATTCTCCCCACTAATCATTCTGTGCTGTCTCCGGAACGACAACAAATTGGGAGCTGACACTCCGAGACTGTGTAGTTTGTCATATTGGAGTCATGTTGAGCCTATTTGCATAATCCCCGGATCAGAGGATCATGGGTGAATTCAAAATGGCCGTCATATGGGATACCAGAAATGGGTTTTCCTCTAAATTTCTGCTTTTCCATGAGGAAAAATGGGCAAAAACTATCTTATTTCACATCAGATTAATATTTTCTGATTTATCATGAAGTTTTTATGAAAAAAATTAACTGAATGAAACTTTCGAAAAATTTGGCTGAAAAATCGATCAAAAAATGTTTTTGCTTATAAATGACGTCATTGTGACGTTATCAAATGAGCGATCTTGGATTTTTTTTCTGGTGGTTTTTGACCCAAGGGCATAGTGTGTTAAGTTTCAGGTAAGAAAAAAAATGACCCCCCCCCCCTCCCCCAAGCCTGGACTGGTCCCAAAATCCCAGGTCATATAGGGTTAAATGGGACCGACTTTTGATTCACATGCCAACGTCAAGTAACCAAAGACGGGCCGGTGATAGTCGAAGAACGCAATCAGGAATATTCCAGAGTATCTATGCGCTATAATGAGGAACAACTTCAGATCTTCGTCATTTCGCCCGACAATTCAGAAACCAAGACACCTAGGACTGAATATGCACAACCGTTATACAGTTTTCATCCATTCAGATGACACATATAATCACTTTCCGTGAAACGTATAGGTAGTTGGATGTCTTCGTTTGAGAATACGATGTAAAGTTTCCCCCATAAACGTCACGATTGACAGGGTTATACCAAATGCCAAAAGATAGAACACACTCTGTACAGTCAACAAATCTATCGCTCTAGCATCTGTTTTAGGTTGTAAGCATTGTTTCTGACGCGGAATCCATTTCTTCTGCGATAATTTCATCAGCCCACTCTCGTGAAAAGACAAGATTCTGGAAATATACAACGGAATTTGTCATTTCATTATCGCACATACAAATACCATGACATACTAAAACGCAAATAGCTGAGAGAAAGATCTGGGCAGTAAAATACTGCCTTCTTGGAATACATTTTGTAATCCTAACACGGTATTCATGGTATTAGGATTACATTTTTTTCGACACTTGATTTACAAATATTCCTGGATAGGAAACAAAATACATTTGAAAAAATATGCATACATCTACCCTTCTGTGTTGCACCAGTAGATTAGTAAAATACTGCCTTCTTGGAATACATTTTGTAATCCTAACACGGTATTAGGATTACATTTTCTTCGACACTTGATTTACAAATATTCCTAGATAGGAAACAAAATACATTTGAAAAAATATGCATACATCTACCCTTCTGTGTTGCACCAGTAGATCGCAACGCGTTTGTCATAAATGTCGCATTTTTCACAACTGCTGCAGAGTCAACGCTTTTGGTCACAAACCAAATTGTTTCAAACGAGTTAGGACTGTCGATTTGAACTACGATTCGACGAAGCTGACGCGTTTTGACCAAAAATGAAAATCACCACATTTCTATGTGAGGCTTAATCCCAAGCCCATCCACATATTCATGAATGCATTTAAAAAATATATATTGTTTGGAACGCCTTAGTCATCTGCATATGGAAGAAACTTCGCGAAGTTACTTCAAGCTCCTATGCCATCTATTCATGTGAGGGGGGGGGGGGGAGTTAAGATCATTTCTTGCAAGCATCACTTAAAGCCCTTATCCATGTGTGAGTTACCACTGGGAACATTCATCTTCTTCGATTAAAAGAAAATACGTAAAATACGTTGGAATAGTGGTCTACGTCGCCAAAGCAAAGTGAGATCGGTTTACCCATTAAACCCATCCACTAGCTACATCTTCATTCAAACAGTTACAAGTAATTAGCTATCCGTTGAAACGCCTCAATCATCTGCATAGGAGATAAAATATTACGCAGCACCTATGCCAGCATTGTGAGCCCTTTGTTAAAGAATAAGCAACACTTAAAACTCCTCTTTTGTTCGCCAATCTTCTTATACGACCAACAAGTTGCAGGAATAATTTCATGACCAGAGATTGAATATCACCAGTCCCAAGCTGACAAATACTGATGTCACACCTCACAGCGTGCAATATCTGCATAGTATTGCATACGTACATGTAGATGAAATAAGCATGCCAACTTCTTTACGGTGGACGGTTCGTCCCCCGAGGCCCTCCCCATTTACAGACCTTTTGGATATGTTGGCATTTGTGGGAAGTTGATGCTGGGTCGACATCGGGCCTTACAGACTAGTCTTTCGTGTTAAATGCCGTCATTTTCATCTGACGACGATACAGCCCACCAATTTCCAGTATACGGGTTGTCACAGCGAAACAGCTCACCAATTACCAATATACGAGTTGTCAGAGCATTTCCATCATAGCGCTCTAGATTTGTATGTAATACCGCTTATGCCGGTGCTAGGGGCCGTGTGGCCAAGTTGCCACATGAACAGGTACAATGAAAGCGTACCTGAGATACAACACTTATCGCGAATCGTTATATTCTCGGTATGTGTTTAGAATAGGTTAACCGGAAGATTATACTGTGAAGTCATGTGACCCTGTCAGCATGTCGGCACCTCTTCTCACTGTCCTTATATGCGTTGTAATTGTATGCACATACATTAATAACACCAGTGCCTCTTGTAACCTATCCCGGGGATACCCACCGAATATTCAGATAACTAAGGTGCTTCAATTTGTCTACGCAGTTATTGTCAAATGAACATATGATATAGGTATCCAAAATGAGTCTAATGCCTTTCACGGGAATTTGGACCCTAGATGAACATCGATGGCATTCAGATATAGGTAGTTGACTTCGGTGCTTCTAACATCTTAAGGGTGATCGTGTACAGGGGTATCGAACAGATATTTCGATGACCAATTGACTCTGAGCGATCTTCAAACGCATTGTCCCGTAGGTAGATGGTATGGGTTTTCCAGATGATCCCAAGATTATTCTCTCATATGCATATGTCTTTGGTGTTGTATATGTTTCCAGGTTTCGCATACGTAGAGGATTTACAGATAATGCACGAATAACTGAATCTCGTGTTACATTTTTTCGTCAACATGCACCATCTCAGCGCGTTTACTTCACAGTTACCACATTAAGAGATGCAGTCGCAAACGCGTTTTGTCAAAACCGACAAAATCCAACATTTGTGTCAGAAACTCGTTGACACTACATGTAGTATTAACGAAATGCGGAATTTATGACAAAGCGCTTTGCAACAAAACTACGATCGTATATACGTGGATTGTATTGCGATTAATGGTTGTGACTACCGAAGGTTAAATGTAATAATAGCTATCGAATGCATAAGTGGACACCGTATTCTACGAAATATTCAGACAAACAGTCATTATTGAAGGGTATCTGAAATAACTTAAGGACATCATGTCTTACCAACGTCATTGAAAATTGCTGATGACCACTACTCTCCCACAATAAAATAGCTTGTCTTCATTCATATATTTATATCATGACTACTTGGGGTCCAGGATTTCAGGGCTAATATCGCAGTCTACATAAGGTGTGTCGATTCATGGCTCCTAGCGTTCGTTCTAACGTATTTCCACCCATGCTAATGTTGATAATAAACACTCAATTGCATCTCCATGATATGTAAGATTACTGTAGACGATCGATAAAGCTTGCCTATCTCCAAACTCTATTGTTAAAGAGGTGATTAGTTAGATTTCTACTGAGGGATAATTTATTCTTTCTCTGACATGTTATTTCAGATATATGATTTGATACTTTGCGGGAGTATGAACCCAGCGGAAATACCAAGAGCGAAATGACAGTTAATAGTGATCGTGGGTTAGATTCCCAATGACAGCTAATTTATTCTTATATTGTTATTATATGTTGAACTTCATATATTTTGTCGCTTATGGTAATAATATTCTTCTTAAGTATATAATCAACATACCAACTAAAGATGCATACTTTTACCCATTTGGTTCAAATATTAAATCACCTGATTTAGTAAAAAGTTTGCATATTCCAGTCGAACTTACTGCTGTGAAAAGATTTCCGTGTATGGTGAATTCTTTGAAAACATCATGCTCGAGGTTAACACGAACAGAGGCTCATTGAGGTATCCAATGGCACAGTTGTTAGCCACAGTTGGGGCCATATGATCAGTGTCAGCTATATAAACGTATCCACCGTCTTCCATTTTCTTCTGGTGCACCGAATCAGAATTGCTTAGCACATCTGGATCAGTGGCTGAAAACTTCATCGTTCCCCTCCAAATCTTGTTGTAAAGTGGCATGGTATCATTCTGAAGAATGGTGAAGTATGTTGGGTAATAAATAAAAACAAAAAGCTGCAACATTGCTTCGGGACATAAAGAGGTTTTGGCCGCACAACGACAGGAATGAATGGTCGATGTCGTCTCTATGAAATTGTCAATGCATAGAATGTGAGAACATTTTGTCGATCTGTTTTTTTTAGCTCTGTGCCTCAGTCAAATCCAGCCCGGAATCCACTGCAGACAGGTCCCAGCCAAGAAAAAACTAACATATTTTTCTGTGAAAGTTTTCTCAGTCGTTCCGTCATCCTTGACTTATGTCCTTTCAGTTCAGCTGAGGGGCCACCCTGGATATGGCCTCAAATCCAATATGGCGGCCAAAATTCAAAATGGCCGCCAATACCCATAGAAGCTCACAATTTTCTGCTCGAAATTCGAATTTTCTAACCACAAACTACGTTTTTTTCTAGTCCTACGTACGGTTTGAATAATTAGTTAATTTTGGAATGATTTGGAATTTGTCTGAAAATTCAATATGGCCGCCAAAATCCAAAATGGCGGCCAATGTCCATTGAATCACACATTTTCCTGCTCTAATATGCAGAGATGGACCATCCTTGGTCCGAATGCGTCCTGCTGGGTGTCATCTTGTAGCTCTCGGGGAGTAGACCCGATTTGAGAGATATCCATGTCATCTGTGACGTCATGGGTGACGTCAGCAGTACGAGTAGTAGCGAAAGCGGGCATTTTGGGGGTGCGTGGGGGTGTGTTTGGGGTAAAGATGGACCAATCTTGGTCCGAATGTGTCGTGTGGGGTGTCATGTTGTAGCTCTCGGGGTGTAGACCACGACTTTAGGTTTTTCCATGTCATCTGCGACGTCATCGGTGACGTCATCAGTATGAGTAGTAGCGAAAGTGGGAGTTTCGGAGGTGCAATGGAGTGCGTTTGGAGTAGATGACGGCCTTTTTTCCATCCAGCTACCTGGTAGAGTTACCTGTGAGTGTATGAGCGCGTGTGTGTGTGTGTGAGGGAGTGAGTGAGCGAGTGAGTGAGGCGTGCACAACGCCCTTGAGGCGTCCCCAACGCCCGTCTTAACACATGGACGCACTAACGACGGTGAGTGAGTGAGTGAGTGAGTCATTGAGTGGGATCCGACTGGACTAATGTATCGTCTGTTTTCATCAATTTGAGCATGCGCAGTCTGGCCGTAGTATAGAAAGCAGGCATTTTGGGGATTCGTGGAGGTTGGTTGAGTGATTGAGGGACCATCCCTGGTCCAATGGACCGTGTGAGGTATCAGTGTGAAGCTCTCGTGGGTCAGACTGGCTTGTTTTCATTGGAAGTCGCGCCAATCTGCGCATGCGCAGTTGGGGTGTAGTAAAAAAAGTGGTCATTTTGTGAGGTGCGTGGGGGTCTGTTGAGTGATGAGGGACCATTGTTGGTCCGAATGCCTCTTGTGAGGTGTCAAAGTGAAGCTTCCGTGGTGTAGACCATGACTTGAGGGGTGTCCCTGTCATCTGTGGCATCATTCTTGACGTCACCAGTAGGAGTAGTAGCCAAAGTGGGAATTTTGAGGGTGTGACGTAAGGTGTTTGAGGTAAAGAGGGACCATGTTTGGGCCAAATGGCCCGGTTGGGGTGTCCTAGTGAAGCTTTCGTGGGGTAGAGTCAGACTGGTATGTTTTCTTATTGAAAGTCGCGCAGTTGTGGTGTAGTAAGTAAAGTGGTCATTCGGGAGGTGCGTGGGATGTGTTTGAGCGATTCAGGAACCATTCTTGGTCCGAATGCGTCGTGTGAGGTGTCAAAGCCAAGCTTTCATGGTGTGGACCACGACTAGAGGGATATGCGGGTCATCTGTGACGTCATTGCTGACGTCCTCAGTATGAGTTGTAGCCAAAGTGGATTTGGGGTGTGAAGGAAGGTGTTTGGGGTAGAAATGGACCATCCGTGGTCGGAATGCGTCGTGTAGAGGTGTCATCCTGTAGCAACACCCACCAACGACAAGCTCAATGCTTCAACGCCCTGGTAAATCAGCCCTGAAGCCCTGCGCGTCTATACGTAGATCTACGGGTGTAGTCCGTGATAAGTACTATTCTGATTGGTTAGTCCAAAAGTAGAGCAACAACAACAACAAGAACAACAACATCAAATATTACAGGATAATCCATTTACAATCCCCTCCATCACAGAACATCCGCGCTAAGGGAACCGCTATGAGTGTGTTTACAATTCACTTATGCTAGTGTCCGTGTATTCAGAAGTTCATTATTCTGATCTCAGAATGATGAGGACACGAGTTAATCCCTATGTGTACGGACACCACCACACACCACTATTACCACCACCACACACCAGTTCTACTACCACCACACACTACCACACACCACCACCACCACAAGCTTTGAGCTCCAAGAGCCCCGATCCAAGAGCTCTGCACATGGGAGCGTCAACGCCCGGTGGTGCTGGTGGTGATGGTGGTGTGTGGTAGTGTGTGGTGGTGGTAGAACTGGTGTGTGGTGGTGGTAATAGTGGTGTGTGGTGGTGTCTGTACATATAGGGATTAACTCGTGTCCCTCATCATTCTGAGATCAGAACAATGAACTTCTGAATACACGGACAATAGCATAAGTGAATTGTATGCACACCCATAGCGGTTCCCTTAGCGTGGATGTGCTGTGATGGAGGGGATAATTAATGGATTGACCTGTAATCTTTGATGTTGTTGTTGATCTTGTTGTTGGTCTACTTTTGGACTAACCAATCAGAATAGTACTTATCGCGGAGCTACGTATAGGCGCGCAGGGCTTCAGGGCTAATACACCAGGCCGTTGAAGCATTGAACTTGTCGTTGGTGGGTGTTGCTACAAGATGACATCTCACACGACGCATTCGGACCACGGATAGTCCATTTCTACCTCAAACACCTTCCTTCACACCCCCCTTTGGCTAATACTCCTAATGAGGACAGCAGCAATGACGTCACAGGTGACAGGGACACCCCTCAAGTCATGGTCTACACCACGAAAGCTTCACTTTGACACCTCACACGAGGCATTTGGATCAACAATGGTTCCTCATCACTCAACATACCCCCACGCATATCCCAAAATGACCACTTTACTTACTACACCTCAACTGCGCATGCGCAGATTGGCGCGACTTCCAATGAAAACAAGCCAGTCTGACCCACGAGAGCTTCACATTGATACCCCACACGGTCCATTCGACCAGGGATGGTCCCTCAATCACTCAACAAACCCTCACGACTCCCCCGAAGGCCTGCTTTGTATACTACGGCCACACTGCGCATGCGCAAAATGATGAAAACGGACGATACATTAGTCCAGTCGGATCTCACTCACTCACTCACTGACTCACCCACTCACCGCCGTTAGTGCGTCCATGCGTTAATACGGGCGTTGGGGACGCCTCAAGAGCGTTGTGCTCGCCTGTCTCTCTCACTCACTCACTCACTCACTCACTCACTCACCCACTCACTCACTCACTCATTCACTCACACACACGCGCGCATACACTCACACTTACAGGTAACTCTACCAGTCAGCTGGATGGAAAAAAAACCAGTCATCTACTCCAAACGCACTCCATTGCACCTCCGAAACTCCCGCTTTCGCTACTACTCGTACTGATGACGTCATCGATGATGTTACATATGACATGGAAAAACCTCAAGTCGTGGTCTACAACCCGAGAGCTACAACATGACAGCCCACACGACACATTCGGGTCAGGGATGGTCCATCTTTACCCCAAACACACCACCACGCACCCCCAAAATGCCCCTTTTCGCTACTACTCGTACTGATGACGTCACCCATGACGGTACAGATGACATGGATATCTCTCAAATCGGGTCTACTTCCCGAGAGCTACAAGATGACACCCAGCAGGACGCATTCGGACCAAGGATGGTCCATCTCTACATATTAGGGCTGGAAAATGTTTGATTCAATGGACATTGGCCGCCATTTTGGATTTTGGCGATCATATTGAATTTTCGGACCAATTGCAAATCATTCCAAAATTACCTAATTATTCATACCCTACGTAGGACTAGAAAAAAGCCTAGTTTGTGGTAAGAAAATTAATTTTCGAGCAGGAAATTGTGAGTTTCTATGGGTATTGGCCGCCATTTTGGATTTTGGCCGCCATATTGAATTTGAGGCCAAATCCAGGGTCAGCTCAGCTAAATTGAAAGGGCATAAGTCAAGGATGACGGAACCACTGAGAAAACTTTGACAGGAAAAATTGTTAGTTTTTTTCTTGGCTGGGACCTTTGACATCGTGTTAATCTGTATATGATAACTTAACCCTATTTGACCTGGGCGATTTGGGGTGTATCGCAGCCTGGAGGAGGGGGGAGGCGGAAAGTGCCCCTTTATATATTTTCGCTGTCGCTAAGGCTAGAGGGCTGAAACTTACCACACTATATCTTTGGGTCAAGCTGTACAACAGAATGTCAAAAAATCCAAGATGGCCTCCATGATGAGGTCACTGTGACGTCATTTTCACAAAGAGCATTTTTGGACGATTTTCCGGTCAAAATCTTCGAATTTTTTATTTTTGTTTTTTCTTCCCAAAAACTGCATGATAAATTAGTAAATAATAATCTGATATGAAATAAAATAAGTTTTACCCACTTTTCCCTGAAGAAAAGCAAAAAAATTGAAGAAATATGACGAGAACATAACTTTTGCTGGTACCCCACATGGCCACCATTTCGAATTTACCCATGATACTCTGCTCGTGATGGTATGCACATAGGCTCAAAATGATCCCAATATGATAGCCTATAACGTCACGAAGTTTTAGCTCTCCATTTTTTGGCGTTCCGGTGATATCGCAGAAAGTTTGGTATGGGGGCATTTTGTCCCCACTCCCCCAGGCATAGTAGGGTTAATGGGAGAAGGGAGGGAGTGGGAACAAATCAGGGGGTGTTTTTTGGTGATGGGAAGACACATGGTTTCAGAAAAATGCATAGAATCGCGTTGAATCTACACGCTGAATTTTTGCGAAATTTTTGAATAAATATGGCAAAAACATCACTTTTCTGGTACCCCACATGGCCACCATTTTGAATTTACCCATGATCCTCTGCTCGGGGGTCATGCAAATAGGCTCAAAATTACCCCAATATGATAATCGGAAAAGTCACGGAGTTTTCAGCTCTCAATTTTTTGTCGTTCCGGAAATACGAGGAAAAAACCAACAACCAACCCCCCCAGGCCAGGTAGGGTTAAAGGTGTCACCTTTAGGGATAAGTTTATTTGGTAGTCACATTAAAATATGTAATTGGCCAGTTGTGTACAGGAATAGCAGGACAGTATTGTATCAATTTGATTATTTCTCAGAGCAGATTGTCAACAGCCCTTTTGCGAGTATATTTTCGAACGTGTGAGGGAAACAGCTTATAGAAAGAATTTCAAAATATACAATCATCAGTACCGAAATTCCCGAATGTAAACTTAAATATATTTAAATATAAAATGGTTCGGGTTCTCGTTTGCTGCATCATGACCGCTGACCCAAACAGGTTGTGAGAGCAGCATGAACGTGTAGTATCTGATCTTTCGTATTAGAATCGCACAGTCTGAGTTACTGGATATTGGTGCATTTACGTCGGGTTTCGTTTAGATTATTGGCGTAATTATCAAGATTTACTGTGCTGTAGGCCTGAATAGTTTGAGCAATTTTGTGACATTTTAGTTGAGTTAGAGGCATTGTGCGTGACGTCATTCGTCTTTCCGCATTGTCATGACTGTGCTCGTTAATATTCATCAACATGTGACATTCATTTGAATGTTACCTGTTTGATTTGCATGTGCCACCTGTATAATCGTGTCGCCTTCTATTACGATTGACTTGCACCGTTTCGCATGAACTTAGTCTGCGTTGGTCGAGGAACCTGTCAGGTCGCCTGGTTCGTTTTGGACTGCTTTGTAAATTCATCTGTGGAACCGTATTTCGATTCGGGAGATATTCGGGCACTGACCCAAATGTACAAAGAATGGTTCCTCGAGTGGATGTCGCGTAATAAATACGTAATGTGTTGGAGCTGGGAATCGTGGACTGTGCTCTGTTTGATTACATTTTTCCCAGTATCATCGTCGTTTTTCTTCAACACGTGCGCTGTGAACCAGTTCTTTAATAATTATCGTAAAGTACTGTCCAACGAAAGTAGTTCAACGCCGTCTTTCACATTCGCGTCAGGTATTATTAAGGTTGTGCTAATATGTGTCATAGAATTTGCTGGTTATCATGATCGGCCGTATGAATGTGAAATTGAGGATGTTCAGGCTCTGTTGTACATGTATGTTGCTGAACTATGTTGCGCCACGTCCTGAGATTTCTGTGCGCTGAGGGGAGAACGAATAAGTGTGATCCCGGGCGCCGCGTCAGGTACGATAGAGAAGTTAATGCAGTGAACATTTATGTTTCTGTTTCTAAGCATTCAGTGGGGAAGGATGTTGTTGGTGTTAACCGCCAAAGCACTCTATCGAGACGATGGAGACTATGGATGTGAGGACAGACTTTGTAGACTGTGGAGCATTCTGGACATCGTACACATCCGTCTCCTCGTCGCTCTGATTCGAAGGAAAAGTCGATATATCCTATCGAGAGTATAAACGGTAGGATTCATCAGATCTCTGTTAAGACCATATCTTTGAGATTTCACCGAGAAATTCAAGAAACCCCCCCTCCCCCCAGACTTTAGTGTTGCACCAAGTAGGGTAATGTTTTCGAGCCGTGAAAGGGTTTGCATTATGCGAATGGATATTTAAGGGATGACAGTATATTCTTTGGAGACCTGTCTGCGTTTTTTTCCCCGCGCAAATTCCTTGGTTGTTCCAAGCGGAAGTTGAATGCAATTTAAGGATCAGACTACGATTGGTCGAATGACATTTTATGAATGGCTTGTTCTGACGTCTGGAGCTGATTGTGTCCTACAGCAAAAACAAAACTGACCAGTAAATTTCTTAAGGGCAAGTTTAAGAATTTTTTGCTTAGATTTCTACTCCGGGAAACGACGATTATTTTATTCCTTACCTTCGAAAAAATGCTGGCGAAAGATCCCGTCACGAAACCCCATTGATATTCTCGCTGATCAACGAGATCCTGTAAGGAGTGAAATGGTATCCGACGTTGTACTACTCCAAGACCCGGAATCAGATGGGCAACATAAATCACAGCAATTATCAGACAAAATAAGCACCAAGAAGCGAACACTGACACTGACACTGACCCATGTCGATGAGTAGTCAGCGAATACCCAGAGTAACCTGCCAGGAGACGAAGAGTACATTTATATTATGGACGCGGACAATCTTCAATGAAAGACGACTGACTATTGAATGGCGAACTAGACGTCTTTACATCAAGTTCTCCAATAATAAATCCATTGGGTACAGCTTTGCATTCAAGTATATTATAAGGATAGCAAATACAAATAAGTATTCAATATGTTATGATGCGTATTGTCAGCGAGTCATTCAAAACTACAATCAGGCGAAGTGGGACTCCGGCAGCACTGCAAACAGTTGTCGAAATATCCGTGCGTTCTGCATGAATGCATCGCACAAAGGCAATAGAGCGATAACATTGTTATGTTTTATGTTCAAGAAAAGAGTTTAACAAGTTGCTATTTCTAAGAAAATATGACTAAGAAAAATGAGCTGTGTTGGTAAATTTGAACAAAGAATCTCCATCACAGTATCCTTGGATTAATCAAATGTATTGTATGTTATTATTAGAAATTTATGCGCTCATCGTCCTGAAGAAACACACCCGCATTATCTGGAGTCATCAGTAAGTTATTGCTAGGGAATCGATGACGTTAACCCTATTTGACCTGAGCGACGGAGGCCTGTATAGTTCTGGGTGGGGAGCATTTGGGCCACCCTAAATATTGTTCTTACTCCTTGAGCTAGGGGGCTGAAACTTGCAACATTTTATCATTGGGTGAAGCTTCACTTGAAAATGTAAAACAAAAACAATGCTGGCCGCCATGATGTCGCCACCATGTCGTCATTTCCAAAAAGGCATATTTGTCAGGTTTTCGATTTTCTATTTATGGGTTTTCTTCGCACAAAGCTGCACGATGAATCAGTACATTTATGAGTACAATGTGACGTAGAATAAACTAACTTTTTCCCACTTATCCTCGCGGAAGAACAGAATAACTAAAGCATCACTTGTCTGGTACCACATATGGTCCCCATTTTGAATTGCCCATGATCCGCTGCTCGGGGGTTATGCAAAACAAAATGACCGCAATATGACAAACTACAAAGTCACGGAGTGTCACCTCCGAAGATAGAGTAGAAAATATGGTAGGTGGGGCCATATTTCCCTCCCCCATGCCTGATAAGGTTAAACGTACACTTCCGAAATAACGTCTTCACGCATATTTGCACCGCGATCTACCTTAAGGTTAGACGACCCTAAACGATAAGATTTTGGAAACTTTTTTCGCCAAGCGCACGCCTTAGAGTTATATATTTTTTAAAAGCTGTTCATTCAGGAAATTTTGTACAGCTGATTAATACCAGAACACTTTTGAATTCAAATTGGGGGATGATCAATTTCATTATTGTAAAATAGATACGTCTTGGTACATTTCTACATTCAAATCCGTCATGCTAATCCGTGGTTTCAATTTATTTTCTAACAAAATAGACTGGGATTTCGAATGCTGACTTTTTTTTAGTAAAAAAACTTTTTTTTTTATTTTATTTCTTCACAAGGCATATATCGGATCACGTACATGTAGTATCAATAATACGCTAAAGAGTGACATTTATATAGTGGATGCCTCTTTAGGAGATCAGACCCTTGACCCGTTTGTAAGGTACAACTACATGTACATGTAATCACAGACAAATGCCAAATAGTCAAGGAGCAAGACCCAGGAGAAAAAGGTTTTTCTCAACGCACACCACATACAATGTCTATTTGCATATTCTGTTACATCAACCTCTCTGGAGCATTTCTAGGGCGGGTGTCAATTGTGGTATAGCATTTTTTCTACAGGCCATTTTGTATGGTGGGGGTAAAATAAAGTTTTTTTCCACCAATGGGGAAATGTGATAGAGGGTGGGTTGCTTTAATTGATTGTATCTTTTGAACTATTTCATTCAAATTATTATACGATGCATGGATGTAAAGATAAGAGATTGGTGCATACATATAAATTAATGCCAGTGGAGTATTAGTCGAAATGCATATGTAGAATCCCATCATGCAATAAACATGTAGTCGAATTCATCTGGCAAATCGAAAAAGATTGTTTGTGGCTTTGTATTTCTCTGTTTGCTGAATGTCTGTTGAATGCATAATTTTTGTGCCGTTCTCTATCGAAAATGTATTATTTATGATATTGAGACAGTTTGCCTGTTAAATATAAATAGCCAGACCGCATTGGCAAAGAACTTCTCCTAGAAACCTATGGTTTGCACATGTACAAAATTGAATAGTAATGAATTTCTGCTGATTGTTATAATAACATTTCTTTTCGTTTCAGGTAGCTGAACAGTTCAGGAAGTACCGGGACGTTCATCTTGAAGTATCTTCATCTGTTTCTAATTTGTCTTCTGGGCTACAGACTCATGTCCATGAGAAATTAAATCTGGTATGATTTCGTAAATTTGACTGACCGGTAAAAGTGCAGACATGGATGACGATACAAGTAGTGCTTGTGTTCTTCCCGTTTTGCCGCCACTTCCCGTTTTGCCGCCACCAAAACGGAGAAAGAGAACAAACTATGACAAATGTGTACTCTGTCAAGAAGATTCAAAGGATGTTCTTCGAAAGGGACAGAGCACGTCCATAGAGAGGCTCGTTTCTGCACTGCAGTGTAGACAAGATGAGCGTTATGAGCGACTGTTTCCAGATTTACAGAAACTACAGACCATGAATGTATTCTCTCATTCTAATTGCTACAAGTTCTGCACTAGCAAATACAATATCGATATTATTGCGAAGAGAAGAGGACCATCTCCGTCGCCGTCTGAAGCTTCGGGATCGGATACAACGGACGCAGATCAGCTAGGGAGACGGCCCAGCTCACAGTCAAGTCTTGTAGACTGGTTAAAGTGCATGTTCTGCAGAAATAAATCCCACAGGAAAGTGACCAAAATGCTGAATGGTAGTACATTTGAAGTGTACCAATCTATCGAGGATTTCTTCTGAAGCTTTAGGTGATGAAGATATGTTGCATATAATCCGTGGAGTAAACGGCGACCTTGTGGCAGCTGAAGCAAAATATCACAAAGTAACTATGCTTTTCAAACTACCCTAGTAAGTCAAACATCAAACATCGCGCTTCTACGGTCAGAGAAAATGAAGATCAATACACCAGCGCTTTCCGGAACTTAATTGATGGCCTTAAAACGGATTTGGAGCATGGCAAGGCATACATGTACGATATGCGCAGTCTTCTCGAAAAATATCAACGTCTTCCAGTAACGCACGGTGTTGATCATGAAATGGCCATCAACTACACAAAGCAGCATTTGAAGCTCAGATTGATGAGGCATTCCTGCGCTGCGATGAGGTGGTATTCCACCAGCTCCGAATTAGAGGGCAGTCAGAACTGATGTATACCACTGCAAGATGTTCTGATTGCAGCCTTCCCAAAAAACATTTGAGCCATCCGAAGACGGAGAATCTTCCGCTGACGAACAGGTTTCCCATCAGACAGAACGCACTAAACTTCTGTATCGCACTGCGATGTTGATCAAAAGGGATATTGCTGAGTGCAATGGCATTCCTGTCAAACCTTTGAACACGGACGATCTGAGTCTCATCACAGAGAAATCGCTTATACCAGACAGTGTATATTGGTTCCTGTGCTGGGTAATTTCGGCTGATGATAGTGATAATGCTGGGAACTTTCCGGCGGAATGCAAGAATCAATCTGACGAGAGGAGAGTCATCATGGTGGCGCAAGATCTGCTTCATTGCTCGTCGCATGCACGAGTTAAGACACTAGCCATCTGGATGAAGACACCAGAAGAGATGTTCGATGGAGTGACAGCTCTCATCTCTTCTGTTTTAGCCAGAATCTCTTTTCCCAATCCCGTGTCAATAGCCTCTATCTCATCTTATGACGAACAGTGGCCCATTCGGTTCAGCAATGTTATGAGTTCCTTTGAACCAGTTATGTGCCAACTGCCATGGCGAGGCTGGTGTGCTTCGGGGTCTTAACTCGTGCATGCGACGATCAATGAAGTAGATCTTGCGCCACCATGATGACTCTCCTCTCGTCTGATTGATTCTTGCATTCCGCCGGAAAGTTCTCAGCATTATCACTATCATCAGCCGAAATTACTCAGCGCAGGAACCAATATACACTGTCTGGTATGAACGATTTCGCTGTGATGAGACTCAGATCTTCCGTGTTCAAATGTTTCACAGGAATGCCATTGCACTCGGCAATATCCCCTCTGATCAGCATCGCAGTGCGAAACAAAAGTTTAGTGCGCTCTGTCTGATGGGAAACCTGTTCGTCAGCGGAAGAATCTCCGTCTTGGGGTGGCTCAAATGTTTTTTGGAAGGCTGCATTCAGAACATCTTGCCGTGATATTGAGCTGGTATATTTCAGTTCTGACTGCACTCTAATTCGGGGCTGGTGGAATACCACCTCATCGCCGAAATGCCTCATCAATCTTAGCTTCAAATGCTGCTTTGTATATTTGATTGCCTTTTCGTGGTCAACACCGTGCGTTACTAGAAGACGTTGATATTTTTTGGAGAAGACTGCGCATATCGTATGACTTGCCATGCTCCAAATCCGTTTTAAGGCCATCAATTAAGTTCCAGAAAGCGCTGGTGTATTAATTTTCATTTTCGCTGGCCTTAAAAGTGCGATGTTTGATGTTTGACTTACTGGTGCAGTTGAAAAAGCATACTTTGTGATATTTTGCTTCAGCTGCCACAAGGTCGACGTTTACTCCACGGATTATATGCAACATATCTTCATCGCCTAAAGCTTCAGCAGAATCCTTGATAGATTGGCACATTTCAAATATACTAGCATTCAGCATTTTTGTCACTTTTTTGTGGGATTTATTCTTGCAGAACATGCACTTTGACCAGTCTACATGACTTGACTGTAAGCTGGGCCGTCTCCCTAGCTGATCTGCGTCCACGTATCCCATCCCGAAGCTTCAGACGGCGACGGAGATGGTCTTCTTCTCTTCGCAGTAATATCGACATTGTGTTTGCTAGTGCAGGACTTGTAGCAATTTGAATGCCAGAATACATCCATGGTGTGTAGTCTCTGTAAATCGGAAGCAGTCGCTCATAACGCTCATCTTGCTTACACTGCAGTGCAGGAACGAGCCTCTATATGGAAGTGCTCTGTCTCTTTCGAAGAACATCCTTTGAATCTTCTTGACAGAGTACACATTTGTCATAGTTTGTTCTCTTTGTCCGTTTTGGTTGCGGCAAAACGGAAAGAACACAAGCACTACTGGTATCGTCATCCATGTCTGCACTTTCACCGGTCAGTCAAATCTACGAAATCATACCAGATTTAATTTCTCATGGACAAGAGTCTGTAGCCAAGAAAACAAATTAGAAACAGATGAGGATACTTCAAGATGAACGTCCCGGTACTTCCTGAACTGTTCAGCTACCTGAAACGAAAAGAAATGTTATTATAACAATCAGCAGAAATTCATTACTCTTCAAATTGGTACATGTGCAAACCATAGGTTTCTAGGATAAGTTCTCTGCCAATGCGGCCTGGCTATTTATGTTTAACAGGCCAACTGTCTCAAGGTCATAAATAATACATTTTGGACTGAGAACGACACAAAAATTATGCAATCAACAGACATTCAGCAAACAGAGAAATACAAAGCCACAAACACACTTTTTTCGATTTGCCAGGTGAATTCTACTACATGTTTATTGCATGATGGGATTCATTTCGACTAATACTCCACTGATAGTAATTTATATGTATGCACCAATCTCTTCTCTTTACATCCATGCATCGTATAATAGTTTGAATGAACTAGTTCAAAAGATTCAATCGATTAAAGCAACCCACCCTCTATCACATTCCCCCATTGATGGAAACAACTTTATTTGACCCCCACCATACAAAATGGCCTATAGAAAAAATGCTATACCACAATTTGAAGTGACACCCACCGTAAAACTGCTCAGGAGAGGTTGGCCTAACATAATATGCAATCAGACCTTGTATGTGGTGTGGGTTGAGCAAGACCCTTTTTAAGGCCTATACAGGAAATAGCTCCTTGACTAAAACGCCCAACATTGTTTAGCGATGATTTCTAGGACGCTCAAGGAGCACAGCACGATTCTAATTCTGACCTTGATTCAACATGTTCCCGAAGAGTTTCCAGAAGTTGAGGGCTGCCAGACCCCTGAATGTCTGGGAAGTTATCGGAGCAGGTTTCAGTAAATTATTCTTCGGGTAATAGTTTTCTAACAAGCTGAGAAGAAAGGACACTACCAGAAGGCAGAATATCATCAACACCAAAACAACCCAATCGAATATGTCCATTGCCACACGCCATCTTAATTCTCTGTCAGCGGGTTTCTTGTAATGAGCTCGGACTGGTGCTACCACGATTGGATAGGAAAAGTCCATCACTTTCATTCTGTCCACTTTTGGCCAGTAAGGTACGCCAATAACATCAATATCCTGAAATGACAATTTTCATCATTGTGTAGTAAAATATACGGTACACGCAGTATTTAACACGTAGATTCTGTGCGAATTTCTTCACGAACTTATTCCTAAATAATACCTATTGCAGCCCAGCTGCTTAAATTTTATATAAATAGCGTGTACTCACACAAATCATGATGGAACACCTAAAATATCCAGTGACCCTCACTTTTAGAAATAATTATGTTTGTATATAGCAACATATCGACATTTTTACAAGATACTGTCTTCCAGGCATTAAAGTTTCAAAGTTGTTTTTTTTCAAATAAGTAACTGAGATGTGGACCGGAAAAGGAATGTTTGTCGACCGGGATAACAGCTAAATCTATGTTTCAAATCATTGTAAAATTTGAAAATAGTGTCGAAACGGGTAACAAAATATTGACAGTGGACCTCTACAAGCCATTAAGCATCTGCCTGTGTTAATTGTGATCCTGTGTTAATTGTGACGATTTCAATCAACGTCACAAAACATTGTTGCAGAAACTTATAAAACAGGGCTATTCCTCCAAGCGCCTCCGCTCAAAGTTTCTCAAATTTGGCGATACATATCGCATGCTGATAGTAAAATACGAACGTAGCGTGCAAGATCTATGGCGTTACGTTTCGTAACTTGTGTCTATTTCCGCTTAACCCGGGGCTATGGACCGTATGAACCCATGTACTTCAAGATCCTCATGGTGCTCATATGAACAGTCACAATCAAAGCGTGACTGAGATACACCATTCTCTAGATAACGACTTTAGAACGATTATTATGGATTAAGAATACTGATTAGCGATACGGATTTTATATTTTTGGAACATCATGATGTCTTGTCGGCATCATTGAAAACTGTTGACCGCTTCTCTCTTGCAGGAAACTAGCCTATGTTTATGTATACTATGATTGTCTTGTTTGAATTTGGTGCTAATACTGTCATATGGATATGGAATAGGTCTTTGGATTATGGACGCGGATATTCTTTAATGGACGACGGCTGAATTATGAATGACGGACTAGACGCTTGTATATGTACGTTTCGAAGTTGTGTTTTAAATGGAATGCGTTATGAGGACCAGACGAGAAATTGTTGAGTTCCAGAAAGAAGGGTCATAAGTTGGTGGAAATCATCAAAACCGGTGAAAAGAATCTCACGTTGCACATATACGATATATTCATCTTACAGATATTTGGACCAGCCAAGTAATTGTTGACGCCCGGGATGAATGACCCTAAGGTTCCATGATCTTAGCAATGAGATTGTTCGAAATCTTATCCGATTTGGCTCAATGTTATAGCAATATAAACTCACCACAACCAGTTATATATTTTCTGAAAGCGACTTAAAACTTACTGAAAGTTTTTCTGTTCATTATAACGGAACTAGATATAGTCGATCGGTTACGATCGATGAGGCATCTCATTTCCACATGGAGTAATGGATACCCTCATTATTAAGATAGTAAACCCTAGTAATATATTGTGGCGTGATATCCACATACCTAAGATTTTTTAGTCATTATGGCGCCATCTTTGAGCAAATGGAGACAGAAGCTGATCCCAAACGTGAGTGAGTTAATATGATTTAACGTCGATTCAACTATATTTCAGTCATATCACGACGTTGGGTCCTATTTCTTTCCACACCCGGGCACTCCAAGGGCAGGGTCCTATTCCTTCTTTACACTAGGAAACCCCACGGATGGGTCCTATTCGTATTCACCCGGGAATCTCACGTGTGACCCAGTTTGTCGCCTCATACGACAAGCTGTCTGAAGAGTTGAGGCCTATTCTTACCATGACCTGGGGCGTGCAAAACGACCTACCTACGCGAGGTTGATCCCAACTGATATATTGTGGTGACATATTGTGGCATTCTACAGTTCTACATAACAATTTGGAAGAATATGTTATGTCATTCTAATTTTAGTGTCAGAAAAAGGAATTTAGAGTGTGGCTTCCAGTTGGCGCCCACTAGGGTTACTATGGACGGAAAGCGATATCAAGTGGCATAGTTTGGCTTGATATCCACATACCTGTCCGGGAACTAATTTAATGGGGGTTTAAATTTTAATAATTCGAAAAAAAAAATCGAAAAAAGCGAGCTTTTTAATAGAAAGAAAGGATAATTTTGAATCTGTGAGCGCTTTTCTTTTGGTATAAATATACGTTTTTGTTCATTTTTTTATCAATCTATCGAGAGAATTAAGTTGTGCGAAAAAAACATAACCGAATTTTAGAATCCTGTTAAGAATCCTGGAACTAATATCTCGACGGAAAAATCATGGGAACGGGCAAAAACAAATTAGAGTGCATATTTGCAAGATAAACAACATTTCTAGGCAAGTTTCGGAATTATCCATCATACAGCGATCGGTATACGGATCGGACAGAAACTTGCTGACGAACGGAAGTATCACTGTGAAAAAAAACCATCAAAACGGACAAAAAGTAATTTGAAAATGCAAAAAGAGCTAGTCCCAAGGTGTGTTTCATGCCATGATGATCTTACGGTGAAACATATTTTTATCGAATGCATAGATTTTAAGATTGTAAGAGATGATTTGTATCGATGGACTACTTTGGAAGCTCTTTTTAGTCGGGTGAGGGAGGATTGCATCTTGGGTTATTTGAGAGAAATCGGACTGTTACATAAGTTTTAATGTGTGTATGTTTTAATGCGTTGGATTATTAAGTTAGTGACTTAGAATTTTGTTTGATCGTCGCTATATAGCTGAAATATTGCTGACCGCGACATTAAACCTTAATTCTCTCTCTCCCTGCATATCTACAAGTTACGAAGTATTACAGCCAAGAAATTGACTGCCGAAATAAGGGCCAAAACTTCACAGAAAAAACATCGAAACGGATAAAAACTTGACAGTGACCATCTTCCATGTAATTACCGAAATTGTCCATGGTAAAAGAAGTATGCAAGGGACAAACAAGTGTAATATTTCTGTTGAAAACCATCGAAACGTGTACACACACCAAAAAGAGTACATGCACACGTTACATGGCATCCCATGTGTTAGTTTCGAAGCTGTCATTCAAACAGAACCCGAGAAGCGACCGGACAAAATCTTGTTGACGGGCGAGAGAAAGGGCCATAAGTCTGGAAAATCAACGAAACCTGAAAAAAAGTCTGACAGGCAAAATAATAAGCACCTGACAGTGACCATCTTCCATGTAATCACCGAAATTGTCGATGGTAAAAGAGGTATGCAAAGGACAAATGACTAAAGTGTAATATTTCTGTTGAAAAACATCGAAACATGTACCCAACACATAACATATTACAGGCACACATCACGTGTTAATTTAGAAGTTGCCATTCAAATAGAACCCGAGAAGCGACCGGACAATAACTTGTTGACGGATAAGAGAAAGGGCCATAAGTCTGGGAAATCATCGAAACATGAAAAACGAATCTGACAGCTCACATCAGCAACATAATAAGCGCCGGACATGCAAGTTTCCAAGTTGTCGTTTGAATAGTAATCGAGGTATAGAGCGGACAAAGCAATTTTGTTGGTCGAAATGAAAGGCCATATTCTGTGGAGAATTATCGAAACAGGTAAAACGTGACAGTTCATATCTAGGAGACGTTTAGCATACTCCGCCAAAGTTTCAACGTTGACCATCAAATAGTTTAACCGAAATATGGACCGGACAAGAACTTGTTGACGAACGAATTACCAGACGATGAGACGAACATGTCGATTACATGATATTATAGAAAATCAGACTATATACAATTACAGGTTAGGTATACTTTACGTGGGTAATTAACATATTGATCAGTCCAGTCCAGCTCCCATTGATCAAATCTCCCCAGTCGCCATGGGGCTCTTCTACCAGTTCGTACCTAAAATAACAAAAAAGACTTCGAGATAAATGGGTCAATCTTTAAACTTTATATAATCAAGTGAATAAGTGAGTGAGTGAATAGTGTTTAACCTTTTTGTAGCTATATCACGACGGGGAATGAGAGGGAGGGGGAAGGGCTTGGGTACCTCTAATGCTGCCATTTTATAGTGCGGTCCCACTGAATTACCATGCCGTAGGCAGACATGACACCCCAGTCAGTCACAGTATACTGACACCGAGCGAATCAGTCCTTGTTCTATCCTCTTAATGCTGAGTGTAAGCAAGGAAGCAACAAGTTCCATTTTTCATACCATTCGTATGACCAAGAATGTACTGTTAACGTCGAAGTTTGTACATGTTATAAACTTAAATACATGTATCTTCACTCGACTAATACTACTTTTGTAAGCTACAACAGAATTTCCTCTATGTGTTTTTCTCTTATATTCGTCTAAAACCGGCCAGATTCTCCGCAAAAGGTTACCATGAACTACTATGAAATACGGAGGATCACTTGCATATATGTATTTTTGTGCATATGAAAAACAGCCAATGAGAGAAGAATAGTCGAAGTTCTCTAGCCCTGTGCATATCGAAAACAATACGGGAATCCAACACAGTATACTGACCAGCTATGATCAAAGTATATACCACAATCTCCACAATTAGTGGGATATTCAGTGACCCGATACAAAGCTCGGATACAAAGTAATAAACAGGAAATGTTGGGAAATTCCATTTTCTAGATGATCCCTCCAGCTGTCCGAAAGCTCGCATAACTGCCGTGTATTCGGTGCGGAAGACCTTTAACTGCAAGAAAAGAGCATATCTGGAATTGAAACATCATTCGAAAGTAACCCATTCTATAAGCCCTTGATTTCCCTTCTCTTGTAGGAAATTACCGCGTTTTGTTCTATCTCTATTTGGAAATTTGGTATAATAATATCTTAAAATAGCACTTGCATTATTCACACGGTAATTTCCCGTGAACACGGGAGGATCTGGCGCTTTGATGAGGGACGTCATATGAACGTCAGATCTGATATTTAGCCTTGGGTCGCGTTGTACAAATTGATAAGTCTAAGCTCATACCAGATTCTGGCCTGAGGTTTTGCTCGTTCCACATAACGATCCTAGAATAAAACCACCCCGACATCTTGCTAAAATTTAGGTCTGCTCCATGGACCATTTTGGAATTTTGGATCTACTAAACCGGTTATTTTCCGATAGTTTATGTCGGAATCTTGCTTGTAAATTAACCTTCTCGTTTCAGTATGAGATTATTAGACGATCGATCGAGCGCTGTAATCGCCAGGTCAGATTTGCACAGTGTCTGCGTGTACATATTAAGCAGAAAAACTCGGAACGGTTTTCGCAATTCAAAAACAACACACTGCCCTGTTGCTCTACTTACACTAATTATGCATGCTCAGTATTTGCCGCTGTCGTAACGATACACGATTCGAAAAGATTCATATTGTCCTTGCTTGCATTTCGTCAACGGGAAACAGGCTCTATTTAGGCTTCGGCATATAATTTCGTACCCCCTACCCTAGACTTTTCCACTGTTCTTCACTGAATATTTATAGAAGCCTTGCTGTTTTTCTTCAGTTTTCTGCAAAGGTTGCTATTGCCACCTTAACACTGAGGCTGATAGAATGGCTAAGGTAGCCCTAGATAATGAGGGTAATCCTGTTGGAATCCCATATATCGATATCAGACAGTCTCTGTTTCGTAGAAATATGACAAGAAATCTAGACTTTTGCTCAAAATGATAAATCAAAAGACCCTACAGTGCTGGCGTTTGATCGCCGACTTCACAGTTTTCGAACAGAAAACGTCTGGATATGGTCAATCTTGAATTAAACAACGCATTTTAAGAATGTTTACTATCTGCTAACATTATTTTGATTCATGTAACCTAGAATCGTACACACCAAATAAGAATAAGCGCGAATATCAGGGGTAAACTCCCACATCATCCACATTGTATTTCTACCGAGGCGCGATCGTCGAAGCTGAGTCAAACGACAGGCCGGTTTCGTGAACTGTTCAAATACATCAATCTCTACTCACAGTCACAGTACACAACATTACATTTTCCAGATATTCCAGGGACAGTCGGACACATTATCGGTCAGATTTACGAAGTGATAACCGGCATATTCTTTATTTCCAATTATGTCGCTAGCAGAACACTCCATCACCGAGCAGTCATGTTTGTTTACATTGTAAACTGCAGTCATCTGGGTCCGTCAGTGCAGTTTGATATGTGTTTTATCCCAACGGCACGTGGTCGCTGTGGACCAATGGCTTGCCTGGACTCTTTTGGGAGTAGACATAATAGTAAATATAACTTCTTGACCCACGTACCAGCATGCAGCTTTGCCTGTGTAGGGTTATTGCGGGACCTGTACTCGGTGGTTATATATTACAAAGCCCAGTCTGTCAAATTGAATATTGCACTAAATACCTTATTCTTGAAAATTTACAAAGAATTTCGAAAACTTTATCAAGATTGAGTAATTCAGCTCCGATATCAAGTACGGGTACTTTAATACTAGCAAGCACTCATGCTCATTTATATTTTATCTTTGTGCCCGATTTGCTTTTGATGTTAGCACATTCATCAAGTTTTACCACTTTGGATGTTGAAATTCCCGATTGACTACACCTGTCTACTGGACAGTTATATATTACCTGAAGTTCAATCGACTTGCCAGTTCCTCTAAGATATCGCTTATTGGGCCATTGAAAATGGTCTCACCATGTTCTTTAGTCTTCATAAGAAATGGATACCACTGCAAAAAACGACAAACGGAATTTAATGCCTCTTGATTGCGCCCTAGTCGGGTCAGCATTAGACAGCGACGAGCATGATATTTAATCTCAATATACTAAACTAACCGAAGCCAAATACATTGGTCGTGGTGTGTATTGTCTTCTTGGTCAATGTAGACTGTACCGATTTACGGAGATAATATTTACCAACAATTTTAAACAGCCTCAATCCATGGAGTACGTCAGTCAGGTTTGAAGATAGTGGTTCAAAGGTTCCGGACTAGTCTATTTCATGGACAGGTGCAGCGGAGTTGAAACACCAAAAAGTCAAATATATTATTAAGCTTCTAGCCCATATGATTGCTATCGTCGTTCAGCAACAATGGAATTAATTCGTAAGTAAACACTCATCAGTGTGTTAACGGGGAATGGAAAGAATTAGTTTACCTGAACTACTTCTGTCATTTTATCGTCATTTGAAAATGTCTTTTCCATTAAGCCGTCAATACACCAAGCTACGTATCAAATACATTCTGAGTCGAAATACGCTCTGACACACGCTGGAAATGCTGGAGAATACCATTATCTCAAGGACCTACATGTACAGACATCAATTAGAGGCGCTTACCTCACCAACACCAACTCGAAGTGTTCTGCCATTTAACCCATTGCATGAATCAGGGAACATAATTCTGTTTGCATCATCCACTGATTGTTGTTCACATAGAGGCCATTCTGTAACAGGCTTGAATACCATCGTTACCCCATGTCGTCTGAGAGTATATATTTCTATTGGGGACTTGCATTCACCTGCGCAATGGCTGTGGTGTTCCTGAATTTGACGGAAACGGTTTAGACGTAGTGGTTTATTACGAGAGTGCTCGCAAATATGACAACTATTCCTCACATTCCTGGACTTTTTGACGATATGAAATCTATATAATCAATTGAGTGTGCAAGTCGATTTGAACACCATATACATCTGGAATACGGAGTGATCAGCATTCATATTTCAGTATTATACGCAGAGTAATAGACGTACTTTATGCATTTGATAACCAATGAGCTACATTTATCGGTCTAATCGAAGAAAAAGTGAATGTTAGGTCGGGAACCAATGTGAGATAAAGGAGCATAACATTTGGTCCTGTTTGCACTTCGAGTTGACCAATTTCTGAGCTCACTGTAGGGCCTGTGGTTTTAGTCTAGGGGACGCAGGCCAACGATTTGTGTCGTCATAAGGTAGCTGCAGCGATTTTGAAATGACCGTCGGTGATATTTTTTGAGATCTGGCGTAAGCCAGAGGCTCTTTAGAATGCTGTAGGGAAATGGACAAAAGTGCAAACCGACTCACGGGATAGCCTTACGCTGCATGAAAGTAGTTCCACAGAGATGAGTTTTGAGGATCCTTAGTGGTTGAAAGGCTTTTGTATGTCTATATTTAGTCACTAATAGTCACTTGGCATATATTTGATCCCTTATCTGCATTAAATATTACTCTGTTCATTGTTTCCCCACAAAATATGAGATTAATACGCTCTAAAGTATGGCAGACTGGTATCGTCACTTTACCAAAGCTTGGACTCTGCTGAGAAAATTATACAGTTTAGCTGGTTAGGTGTATATGTGAGAGATGCTCTACCATAGCAGCCAACCTGGCCACCATTGTCTCATTATCGCCGTTGCAGGCCACTGTTTGCTTTTCTCACAAGAGCAAGCTGTAATATATCTTATAATCTTTTCTTATCTTGTACTCCACTAGTCAACCTGTGGGATAACTAGAAAGTGTAATACATGTCTTGTCCTAACTTGTGACATAACCGTCCAGCCCTTCTCACTCATAACACTTAATCAATCTCTATTTACCCCTAGGTACATGTATGTTCTGTACAAATTGACCTTAATCCCCTGTGGGTATTTAGGCCTAGAATTCATTCCACTGGCCCCTTTTTCCATCGAATTCTCAACAGGTCAGTTTGCAGTTTCAATGCATCACCAACAATACCATGTTAAAGAAGGTATATTGCTTTCTTTATGCTGGTTAAATTAACATAGTGGTCATGGTGTCCATCTGGAATCCCGAACTGACGTTTTGGAGGAATTATGTATCAAGATAAAGAGCAAAATTCAGCTATTTTGGTTGAGTCAAGGCTGGATGAGCACCTACTGTAGTGTCTAATTGGACGGAAATTAATTGGGTAACACATGGTTAGCGTAACGTGTGCAACTTCCCTCATTATAGGACTACCTTTCATTGTTCCCACAGATCAATTTCACATAAACTACGATAACAGTAACACCGAAAATGGAAGTCATTGTGATATAATATTCTATATTTCGGCTTCCATTTTCAGAGTTACTTTTATCCTAGGACTGCCTTTCTTTGATATATTCAACTTCATTATGTCGGTACCTTTTAAGAAGGGCCATTCACGACATAAATCCAAACGTTTAATAAATTTGAATGTTTAATTTGCACCAACCAATCAGATGTCATGAATTGACATTTGGAAGACCTTTCCTGTCCAAAAGCAACGTTTGCTGTTGTAACGTCCAATACTTTAGACGTTTCCTGTCAAAAGGCAAACGTTTCCAGTAGTAATATTCGAGACCGGTTTAAGGGAAATCGTTACCGGTTGTGATCGTCCAATCAGATTTTTTTATTGCTGCCGCGTATGTTCAAACCTCAACATCAACACGTGTCCACTGGCAAAACGTTTCCGCTATGTAATCTGTTTGAACCAATCAAAATAACCCTTACAAATTATTATATTGTATTCCTCATGCCCACCGTAAATTGTCCCGGTGCCAAAGATATTCTCCAAAACCTTATTTGTAAGAACGGTTTTCATTGGTTAAAATACATTACATATCGGAAACGTTTGCCAGTGGAGATTTGCACGTGTTGGTGTAGATGTTGGAATACACTCGACCCAAATAAAAAATCTGATTGGACGATCACAACCGGAAACATTATACTTTTAACCGGAAATCTTTAAAACACTGATTTTTTCTTTTGACAGGAAACGTCTGAAGTCGCGAATTTACAGCTGGAAACGTTTGCCTTTTAACAGGAAAATGTCAGTTCATAACATCTGATTGGTTGGTTCACGTTTAAACGTTTAAACTTTTTAAAGCTTTACAATTTTTAAACGTTTAAGAAGTTAAAACGTTTAAAGGAGGCGTTTATGGCGCGAACGGCCCTTCATATACCTTGTCATAGGATGTAACTTGTGATTGCGTTTTAGCCACATACATTCGTGCCTGGTGCCACCTGTGCCTAACTTGAAATTAAATGTATAATTGTGCGTTTATTTCATTACAAACTTATCCCTCAATAACCCAGCTACCAGATCTCATTAAGCCCATAGGCTCTAGTTTAGAATGGAAATGGAAACAGTCAATGATGTTTTTCTATCGCAAGAAATATTGATGTTCGAACAATATGAAAATATTGAAAATCGAGTTATAATCGACCCAAAATTTCCATCCAAGAATGTGAACCACCAATTCGGTTCGTTTTCAATATCTTTGCGGAATCCAAGAGGACCGTCGGATATAATTAGATAGCTAAATCCTGCACAATCATTTGTCACATCTCGTGATTACATGTAAAGTCATGATCATTTGCATTCTTCTGCAACCACCTACTATGAACAATGGTCATGGCTTGAATATCTACATCCATAACATGGTGAACATTCTCTTCTCTGGTGCAAAAAGATCTTTGCATGCAACTTCACTGAATGAAATAACTGATAATATGTATTTCATGTCGTCCCCATTGCAATGCCGAAAATACGCGAAAAGGATCAAAAATCATGGTTCTGGCTAAATTGGGTGATTCGTGCGGCGGGGAGGGGCATCGAAATTGAAAAAAATACTGCCATTCGTAAAATAAATCACCATTGCGCGATCACCAAAGTTAAACGTGAGATGTGTATATTTCCGGATAAAAAAAGCCCAATCCAGATACCTTCTGTGACGAATGACCAGTCCTGTTTTACTGAATAGTATTAAACTGAATAACAGACGGATGGAACTGAATGTATAGTATATTGCCGCGGGAAATGGAATAGTTTTTTATAACTTTTGCTAGATTGACAGTATTGCAGGTCGATGTATATCCCATTTCGCAAATCTAATATGTGCTCACAAGTTAACGAGGGTTCCTATCTTTGAGCCACTGCTACCTTACGCGAACACGAATTTTCGGTCTTTCACTCTTGGACTAACCCACACACCCTACGCTTCCTGTGTAAAGGGTTACAAATTGGTACGCTTGAGATGCAAACGGGACGACGGTTTTGCAGCATTGGTTTTCCTAGGCTTTGTTGGCCTAGTTTGTCGACATAATTTGGCTGGCTGAAATACTGAAATAGTCAGTTCGCTTGAGGCAATATCACACACTCAAACATGGTTCTGGTCTATTAAGCGACGATGTGCCATGGCTGAGCCTGAACATAACGATAATATGAATAAGAAACGAAATCAATTACCCCAACACTGGTTCAAGCAATTAAGTCTGTATACGTGTACATACCTTTTTCAGAAGGGTTATGTTCGATCTCTTGTCATGCATCAATATCGCAACATTATCCAGCTCTCCCATATGACCAAAGTAACCAGTAACATTACATGGATCAGTGCCCACAAGCCATCTTGAATGGCGGAGAAATTTAGGAGAACCACTTGTGGACGCCTACATAGAAATATATGGAAATAAAACAAGAAGATGTACTCTGTCTTCCTCAGCAGCAGCTTTCAATGAGCATTACCTTGAAATTGCACCACAGCTGCCATGGTTATGGGCCGATTTGAATGCTTTTTTTGTGATACGGTCTAGGCTTTTTAGAACTGTTTGGCTGTAAACCTCGGGAGACATTAATGACCCGTTGTGTTCAGAAAGGTGATGTGCAACTTACTCTGGTCGCTCGCTTCTTGAACTGACCAATTGTATTGCTCCAATTTCTAACAGGCAATAATTTGTTAAATGTATGAACATAAATTTCCTTTTGAATTAAACTACGTATTTCACAAAAGAGAGTGAAAGTCAACTATTTTGGATGATATTAGCTGTAACCTTTTTGAAAAAGACTATGTATATCTGCTCTATCATGAGTGACACAACTTCTATTCCAGATATGAAGGTAATTTGCGGCAAAGTACCAATCCTTACCGATTTCAGAACATTCCTTGAACAGTTCGGGCTGCACATAACCAAGTGAGTATATACGGGTTCTGTGTCCTCTTCTCGAGTTCGGGTACGCCACAAATTACATTGTTCCCCGTCTGTCCATGTTAATATTTGGTACAATCTAGGTGCATCGCTCTGAGTGAGTTCAAACACCAAATCCTTCACCGTTTCATCTGAAAGCATTGATTACATTTATTCCGAGATGATAAAGAGAACTGTTTCTGGCAACGACCATATATAAGACTATATCAGTTTACATATTGTACTGACTTGTAGATTAAATCATGCATGTGAAACTGATATATAATACTTAAGCCTGCCAGGCTTTGTGGGCTTCACCCCGCAACCCAAACTTTCTTTCCTTTCTTCAGAACGACAACAAAGTGATAGCTCACTCTCCTTGTTTTTGTAGATAATCATATTGGGGTCATTTTGAGCCATTTCCACCACCCTCAATCACTTCATTTGAAATATCGTGCTTCCGAGAAATCCGTTGAAGATGTATATATATATGTCAATGACAGTGACGCCAAAAATGTGGAATATCTATGTGGAATGACTACATAACATTTGGAGAAGCGTTTGATATTGCGGAAATGTACGGATATGGGTGTTAATGATGTTCGATTTGTATATAAAGCATATTAACAGATAATTACGAACTATTAGTCACTGATTTTGACCGCTTTTGGGGGCTCGTTCACATCTGACGTTCGATCAATTGTCACAGCAACAGGAGACAAACATAATTCTGTGTTGCATAGTCGAATGGCATAAAAACAAACAGAATATATGGAATCCCTTGCCTGATGGATCATCAATATGTAACACAAGTTTTCGCCAGTTCAGATCATCTACCAGTTTCAGAAGTAACTTGGGCAAATCGGATCGTTGATTTATCACCGCAGGAATCGAACGGTTCCTCCACCAGAGACAATCTGAAATACATAGAGCCAGACAAGATTATAGTTTGTACACTGGTGATTTCTTTTAATCAACCCGTGTACAAGAAACTAACAATTAGACAATATTTGTCTTAACGCTATCTGCCCTGGGTGATTTGGGGTGTACCCCAGCCGGGGGGAGGGGGGGAGTGCCCCCTATATATTTTCGCTATCGCAAAGGCTAGAGGGCTGAAACTTACTACACTATATTTTTGGGTCAAGCTCTACAAGTATATGTAAACCGATCATTTCCGTTTTAGACGTCATTTTCCAAAAAAGCATTTTTGGACGATTTTTCAGTCAGAATTTTCGAATTTTGTTTATTTTTGGTTTTTCGTCGAAAGAACTGCATGATAAATTAGTAACTAATAATCTGATATGAAATAAAATATGTTTTACCCACTTGTCCATGCAGAAAAGCAAAAAAAAAATGAAGAAGTCTGACGAAATTTTTTCTGGTACCGTAAACTGGGATGTATTTGGACATTGGGGTGATTTCGGACAAGAAAGCAAGAAAAGTACAAAAGTTCATTTTTTTAAATTTATTATTAAGCAAACCTTGTTTTTTATCCGTTATTTTATATTCTCACAGGTAGGTTATCAAACGACATCGAAATGATCATATTAACCACTAGAGGTTTTTGTCTGGAAGTTTGAAAACTCAGTACACTTTTTTTTTCGTTTTTCTGAATTCTTGCAAAACTTCTATTGGTCACGAACGTTCAAAGCCCTGGCCATATGTTGATGGATATTTTCCGAAACACATAATAATTGACGAGATAACAGAGCCAAAAAATAAAATAAAACAAACATATTTTTTTTGCGAAATGTTCAGTTTGTACCTTTGGCTGGAATTTTCCGAGCATAGGGGTGAATTCGGACACGCTAAAAATAACCGATAAAGATATTTCCGTGGTGTACGTTCCGATTTGTTACCTGGAAAAAGTCGATATCAGATGGTTATGCTCGAAAAAAACTATATACTAAATTAAAGCCGATTATAACATTTTATGATACCAGGAGTTATCTCCCTTTTGCCGATTTTTCGAATTTACTCATAGGTCGTGCAATACTCGGAAATGAGTCGAAAATGACTCTAGCCGTTTTATTTAGCGCTCGGGTATCCAAATACGCCTCACATGAAGCATGTTTCGCCCGACGTCGCATAATTAGTGCTTGTCCGAATTGACCCTAACTCCTGGGGTGGATTCGGATGATCTTTAGACTTAATTAGCTTGATTAATATTTATCCAATATCGACTAAGTTTTAATAGCTTATACATCTGATTACAATCTGTAGGAAAATGAAATGTGTGGATTAGAAAAACCTTCAAATCCGTCCGAATGCACCCCAGTTCACGGTACCCCACATGGCCGCCATTTTGAATTTACCCACGATCCTCTGCCCGAGGGGAGGGGGTCATGCGAATAGGCTCAAAATGGCCTAATATGATAATTCACAAATTCACGGAGTTTCAGCTCTGAATTTTGTGTCGTTCCGGAGATAGGAGCAAAAAAAACAACAAAAACAAGGAGGAAGTGTGGGGGGGGGGAGGGAAGTGCCCCCTCCCCCAGGTAGGGTTAACAATATCTTTTTTGAAGACATCAGTTTATATTGGACTTATTTTCGTCAATGTAATAGGTACGTATGACATTCATATTCATCAGTCCAGTGAAGCACGAATGTCGAGAGAGGTCACGTACAGGTACAGGGTACCGATGTTGAGGTCAAAAGTTGACTGATCAAGATTATTGACAACAACAAAAACAACTCATCGAAACACAAAAACAAGAAAGACACATAGCATTAGCCCATAATGCCAATTAGTACCTTGAGCTGAATTTGCAACGTTTGCGTACTATTTTTTATCTTAGTTTTCACACAACTAGACGACAAATAAACGTGTCTCTATAATTCTCATTTCATTACGTGGAATTCTCGCGGAATTTGGATAATTAAACCAGTTGAAAAATATTCAGCGATGCTCAAATATTCCTAATTTGGTAAGGTCTATAATCGTGTGATAGCCTTCGTTCGAGAGAGAAAAGCTGGTCCAAACATATCACGATAAATCTAATTATAAAGAGAACTCATGTAATCAGTTTCAGATATTTGCTACTGTTTTAGAAGGAGCTTGGTATACTGTTATGGAAAACACGTTATTGAACATTGTGTTTTGTTTAATATTGTTTATAGTATCGGTATGGTAGCCTTCAGGTAGATTTCAATTTGAATTAAGTTTTAGGACAGGATATTAAATACGACACGCATATTCGACAGAGATTCGACTGAAAATTCGAATGAGTCCGATACAAGGCATTTTCCACGACTATGCATTTTCATGCGAGAATTGAAATATGTTGATTATAGTGAAAAGGAGATTCCCAGCCCGAAAGTAGATACGTAATATGAAATCCAAATTATATTGTAATAGGTCATACACAGTGCAACTATGAATGAACCTGATGAATCCGCCAAAAGTGCAGTCGACGTGGTAACAGATAAACTAGCTAGCCAGAGTAATTCTTTTTTTCTATGGTAATAGTGTTTTTTTATGTTTCAAGTTTATGGGTTATTTTAAGGTAGGCAGTGGTTATTATACACACTGCTCGTCAGTTGTGGCTATATCTTTTGCAGGTGTTGGTAACCTATATGTTATATGCCAGTATTTCCCCGACATTATACAATGAGTCAAGCACAACACATTTCGCCTTTCCTGTGACACTGATTGGCCACGCCGTGCAAAGGACATACGAACAAAGCGTTGGTTGTCGGACTGATTATCGTGAATTCATAACTGGATTGTTAATTCGCATTGATTTCATTTCAAATATAATACTGTAGAAGTATTGGCGGTTGAACGTTTTCAGTGAATGACTTATATAGACGGCACGGACTTATTTTATGGAATAGAAACAGGGTGGAGTCAAGTGCACCAATTGTGCCAAGAGGTTTGCAACTCCTGACTCCTGTGATCTCTGATCTAAACAGAGCAAAACAAATCAATTCACTGACTGAAAGAGTATCAGTGGATAAGTCACAGGAGTCAGGGGTTTCCATCAGACTGCCAGTGGGCTTCACTCGGCATCAGGAGCGCGTGCGTCGAAGGCCACTAAATATTTAGTGGTTAAAGTGGAGGTTAGCCCGTCTCATGAATATAACAGTTGTTGGTCCAGAAAATCCACCATCAACGTGTGCATTTGAGGAGTTCATCATGGCAGATGTAAGATAGACCATTCTGTTCGCTACAAAGTGATACAGTATCTCTCTGCGGTAGCGTTTCCGCCATATTCGTTTGGCGCCACTGTTTGTATATTCCATATGTCCGTGCAGATATTTCAGTTCGTTGACGAACAACAAAATCGAAATGATTGGGCGGATTTCGTACGCAATTTGGTATGTGTGTATCTTGTCACAAGGCGATTGCGCTCAAGCCAGATCCACTAATAGGTAGCGTCACTATATGCCCATGTACATTTATTCGCAGTTTGGTATGCCTACCTGATTTTCGTAGGCGATTTTCGTAATCTCCTTTGATTGGCGTTTCAGCAAATCGACTAGGTCTCCCGGTGGTAGAAGAGGCAGGGGTGCTAACATCATAGTATCGAGGGTGTTGTATCAACAAGCATATGCATACCAAACGTCGAATGAATCCGCCAAATCATTTTGAATTTATTATGAGCTAATGAAAAGAACCTTTGGATAGACACCTAGTGAGGCCTGCTAATGTTGAATCTGGCTGGAACACACAATTCCAGGCAACGTCTTATGACAGGGTACACACATGCCAAATCGCGGACGAATCAACCATATCATTTCAAATTTATCTACACGAGTACACAGTGGAACCACCTACAGGGGATCTAGCTGAAACGCAATCCCAGCAAAGGTCATGTGGAAAGGTTTGCACATGCCAAATTACGGACGAATCCGCCAAATCATTAGATTGTCTTGTGCACCAACGACCGAAAAGTCCGCACGGACGTATGAAAAGGGATCACGGTGGTGGCAGCAACATGCTAAAATGGAATATACTCATTTCAAACTCATTTTTTCCTTTCGACTTGATTGTATGTGTTGATGAAAAAGATCCACACTGGCATTCAGTAGTGCCAGCTACAGACAAAGGTTAGACTGCAATCTCATTCGGCATATTATGGCAAGGTAAACACATGTCACATTGTAGACGAATCCGGCAGATCATTTCGATTTTATTACACTTGGATGTAATTTATGCACGTGCTCACCGTGAATGAACGGATTCAATGTCGAGGTAAAGCTATGTACAAGCATAACGGTTGAGAGGAAAAACAACATTCTGAAGCTTATACATAGGAAGTACACAATGAAAGTAGTCAGTGCTAGACAACTATACGCTGAAATGGGCTGTAAGCTGGCATAACTAGATATTGAATAGGCGTTGTTGAACTGAGACTATTATCACATTTAAATCGTTTTTTCTGAAATGTTCAATGTTTTTTTTAGTTTATTTTGCGGTTTGCTGTAGTCCAGAGTAATGTTAACGCTTTTGTTTGGATTATGCCCCCTAACAGCATTTCTCCTCCAAACTAACATACATCAAAGCTAGTCTCACAAAAAAAGAATAACCGGTACACATCGTAGACACAATCATCAAACAAGTTGTAAGCAAGAAGTACATCAATGAACCACCCACAGAACTTCAGCATGGCCCTGAACAGGAGAAAGTGTTCATCCGAGTTCCTTTTCTCAGTCCATCAACATTTCGCTTGCAAAAATAACTCTATTCGATGAACAAACTGATTTCATGCAGTAGGATTGTTTGTGTAACTGAAAATATTTCAATCCAAGAACACATAGGATGAAAAGTTAAGCGTCAAAGTATAGGTAGTCTAGCAAATTATATGTGGTAAATGCAGTGCAACGGATATAGGGCAAATCACTCCCCATCTCGGCCAGCGAATGAATGAACAGAAGCCCGCTACTAACTATTTCAAGAAATCTGCCTTCGGAGATCACTGTGTAATTAAGGGACATAATCCAAACAAAAGCGTTAACACTATTATTTGGCAACAGAAAAACGCAGAACAAACTTAACATAAAAGACTCATTGTACATTTAAGAAAAAAACGTATATTTCAATGTGAACATATTCTCAAGTCAGTTACGCCTATTCAACACATAGCTAGGCCAGCGTATTACCTATATCAGTGTTTCCCACTCAACCGTTAGGTTTGTATATAGCTTTACCTTGACATTCAATGCCTTCATATATTACTCTTCCTAACTTGTTTCCTATGTCTGCTATTGTTCAATGCCACAGCTCACCATGTTACATCCATTCATATATCCATGTTTAGTGCTATTCTATTATACAATACTAGTATCCCTAAACCTCCTTGCAATCGCCACTACCTGGCGATGAGGACAGTTTTCCGCTAAAAATTGTTAAAATGAATATATATGGCTTATCTAAAATGATTGTGTTTATTGTAGGTTTATGTCCTATGTCCTGTTTATCTCGGCGGTTGAGATTACAAATTTTCGCCATACACTGGCCCAGTCCTGTTTGAAGACATGTGAAAATGGGTGACAATTTGCTAGACCCTCTAAAGATTATGCACCATGTGACTGTCCGTCAGTTGTTCTCTTGTCTAAAAGTAATGGCAGGCTAATTGCTTGCTTGCTAATCACACGTATCAATTGGAATATTGAAGGAATTCGTCTCTGAACAGCGGAGCAAAATCTCCTGAATATAATAAAGCTAAGAATTAGTGGTATGTCATCAAATATTCCATTCTATTCATTTTCTGGACATTCGAAATGCTCTAATCAGATTCACATGTGTTGCCATTGTAAGTTAGGATGATGAGATCTGTCTTTCAGTTTGATACACCTTATTTTTACACTGAACATTCTCTCCAGAATAAGCCACATCGTAATCCCAGAAGTAACGCATATTACCGCATATTCATGCCAGACGCCAGACTTGAAGGGCAGGTTCACGCACATGCGCTTTTTCACGGGAGCTAGCAACGCCGTCATCTCGAGAATGTCACTTGCGCTAAATTATTCTAACAACATTTATTGTTCAAATTTCTTGAAATGTTGAACCGGCATTCAGACAAAATTTCCTGGCGTTGCTGGCTCTCGTGAAAAAAACGCACGTGCGTGAGCCCGCCCTTTAGTCTCGCAACAGGCATGACTATGCGGTAATATGCGGAACTTCTGGGATTACGATGTGGCTTATAAAAAACAAAATTGAAATAAAAAAAGCTAGTGAATCAGATGGTGGGGCCCGTCGTTTGATGTATCAAAGGAACACACGAGAAATGGGAATGTATACCGAACAAAGCTGTTTTTGCGTAAATATCTCTTCCATGTATGCTATTATATGTGCGTTATCCAGGGAATATTCTGACATTCTGATCATCTTTGCTGATAGGGTTCATACGGTTTATTTGTAATTAGTCATAATTAAACACTGTTAACCAGTGTTGATTATGTTGGATTCTGGCTAGATCTGATTGACTATTTTCAGTTTGTATATTCACAGATACATCGTTGAGTATATAGTATGGTATGGTCAAATGATTCATTAATCTGGTCAACAAGGGCCACACTTTCTTATCAGTCACCATTTCCAACTTGCTCATTATTCACAATTGGTCAAGTCGTGTGAACCGTTGGCCTAATCTTGGACGCCATGGACATCCTTGACAATTTTGTCTGTACAACGATTAAAACAATGTCAACAGACAATCAAGGTAATGTCAACAATGGGCAAGGCGCACAGTCGTCAACAGTTGCACCGTGGTTAGCCATGGTTAAACATCGTAACTGTTTTGACGCCTCGCCAGAAGGAAAACATTGGTTGTTGGGTGTACACGTCCTAAATGATACCCACTGCCGTTTGGCGGGCGGGGGGATTGACTGATTCAAATGTCAGATGCACCAATTAGGTTCAAATCTGCCATTCTGATAAACCTCAGTGTAGTGTAGTCGTAAAGTTGCAATTCGATAAGACTTACATGTATTACACACTGATAACCGTGCAGTTATTAGACGATTTAGCACGGTTAAGAACGCTGTGGCGTATGAAATCTACACCCGCGATCTCGACACGCACAGGTGTTCACTTGGAATAATCCATTTGACAGGGCGGGAGATAAATGGCAGGACAAAGTCTCGTCTACCTCTGCAATCCAATAAACAAATCAAGTGGGAACTTTATTTTAAAGGCAGAACATGTATAATCGCAGATATATACGAGTAACAAAAACAGATCAACAGGAGAAACAAGACATGATTTCAGATACGAATTATCTAGAGAAGCGGAGATCGAAGAGTTCATGAGAGACTCAGATGATGAATCTCTTCTGGCTGTTTTAAATGAGACACAATACGAGTGTGACCAGCTGAACAAAGGGATATTTCTTTCCGCTGACGATAAAAAATTAGGAGATCTGGCTAACAAATGAAATGAACCAGGGACCGACAGACAGACGAAACGGGGAATACGGATATTTAAAAGCATTAAATTCGTTTTATATTATTAATAAAGACGTAAAATTTAATCGTTGGTTCCATCGTGAAATTGATTAAGAATGGCACACAAATAGGCTTGTATGCATGTATGTTTCACACGGTCTTAGGTGGGAGAAAGACTACGCCCCCTTTTAAGAGACCACTTAAACTCTTCCATTGATATTGGAACACGCTGCCAACTTAGGTGGAAGGCACATTTCATCAAAGGGGAGAAGGATTGTGAACGTTTACATATTTTTCCAATCTTTTATGGTAATCTTTGTTGATAATCAATTTGAGAAGTGCAACAGAATAGAAATAATGTGTTCATAGGCGTGCTAAATCGTAATGGTGTGGGAAAGTTGATAGATTTTAGGGCTCGGGCTTCGCCCTAAAATATAAACTTTTCCACACTAACCGTGCGTAAAATAACGATTTAGCACGCCTATAAAAAAGTTATTTCTTAAATATCTCCCTGTTGCTGTATGTATAAAGATATATCTTAGCTTGTAAAAAACTACTTACCCAATTCTTCATATTTCTTGGGAAGGGTTAATTGTAGAACTGATAATAATATTATCCGGCGCATCTCGAATCTTGATTTTTGCGGGGCACAGAATAGTTATGCCAAGATTAATCCCCTTTTTTCAAAGAATACAAAGTATGCCAAATGAAAACCACAGGCCTCTTGTATACAAGGGGCGAGGAAATTCAGCAACAATAAATACTTGGGCGTTGTGCCACGTTATGCTGAAATCTGGATATCTGTCGGCCCTGGTTTGATCTAATGAAAACGCTCGTGTATCAAAATGTAGACGTAATATTAGTCCATTGTGCAATTTTCAGCGCATAATGGACGTTCAATAACCGTGTTTGCTGATGGGACAAAGCATTCAAATGCATTAACATCCCTGGTCTAATGCTCCATACGCATCCAGAATGTCAAGTTGAGTTATAAGTAAACGTGTTACACTAGTGACGCGTAAACATGCTATTGAAATATTAAGGTGTATCAACAGAAACGATTGGGTTTAATAAAGCGACAATCTGTCTGCAGATCAATTATTAGCCATAGGGAGACAATGGAAATCATGTCATATAGCCAGGAAACGCAGAACCAGTCATCTCTCAGATAACGGATAACCCGTTTGTATTGTGCACTGTATCGATAAATATATGCCATGTCGGAACTACTACTTGATGAATAAGTTATATAAAACCTTCCGGACTGATTTTCTGAAGGACTTGTTTTTGAAAGATATCTCCCCTGTAGATATGGAGACGACGCTTTTATCTGCCGCTTGCACACGTACCTATTTCTCAGAGTGATATTAATGTATCTGATTCCAATGAATTCTGTGCTAGGAAGAATGTAGTCACGTCAGTCACGTAACCACATGCTTCTTAAGTTGACATGTTAAATATTCCGCTCTGTGTTTCCATCCACTACATGTACATATTATAGCTCGTTTCTCAAGATATTGGTAAGCTGATCACCATGTGTATTTACGTGATATAATTTCCGAAAAAATTGACGCCAAATACAGAAAATTACCTGGGGCATTAAATTACCCTCGTTTAGAATAAATACAACGAAAGCTCCTATGCTATACATGCCAATGCATTTCGAACGGTGATCAATGATATGGGTCTGTTAACACAGGTTTTCCCAGAACATCAACGGGAATATAATATAATTGTGCGGCTTGGCAGCTTTATTTTTGAGCAATCTTAGGAAAAACTTTCGATATTTTCACGTGGTGAATGTAAGAAAACCCCTAACCAAAGGCCACCAACGCTCATACGTTATCGCACACACACACGCACACACACCTATATCTAGACCCTAAGGTCGTAATGCTTTGAAGCAGATACGAAAAAAAAACAACAACAAGCATATTGCTTATTACACATTTTATTATCCCTTTAACACATCACGCCCAAGCTGGAGGAGCCCCATTAGTAGTGTTTACAATTCACTCAGAGCAATCTTGGGCACTTATTTTCCAATCAGGAACCGCCATTTGAGAACACAGAGAAAGAGAGAGAGAGAGAGAGAGAGAGAGAGAGAGAGAGAGAGAGGAAGACAGAGAGGGAGAGAGAGAGTGAGAGAGAGAGGAGAGAGAGAGAGAGAGAATTAAGATTTGACGTCGCGTTCAGCAATATTTCAGTTATATAGCGATGATCAAACCAAATTATAAGTTTTCCAACAAAAACAAGTCAACAAACCAGCAATCTAGAAGTAATCAACACAATACAACAAAAATGCACATACATCAAAACGTATGCAACAAACCGATTGCTCTCAAATAACCGATCATACAGTCTTCTTTTACTCGACTAAAAGATCTTCTAAAGTAGCTGTTTGATCAAAAAAAAATCTCTTACAATCTTAAAATCTATACAGTCGCTCAGAATATGTTTCCTGGCATGGAATACACCTGGGGCTGGTTCCTTTTTTAGTAAATGTTTGTGAGTTAATCGAGCATGGCCCATTTTACATCGCCTGATCATGGCTTGATCGAAAAGTTTCTGGCTACTCAGATGAATATATCCTGCAGTTGCTGTTTTTTTAAACTCATGAAGTAAAGGTAGAAACAGCTTTCTCCCATAAGCACAGATAGAGGATGAGATTCCAACAGGATCAACCTTATTACCGAAAGCTGCCTTAACCATTTCATCAGCTTCAGTATTTTCCTCGATGTCAACGTGACTAGGCAGCCAACAAAACACAACACCAATCTGTCAATGAAATCTACGATCAAATAACTGTAGAATGTTCAAAATGATGCGGTGAATTGAAGTTATTCTCTCAATCGCTTGAAGGCATGAGAGTGAATCTGAGAATATGACATTTTCCTCCTATAGCAGACCCAATACCTTCTAAAACTATCAATGGAGCTTTGGCTTCGGCACTGAAAATCGAACTTTTACCTGGAAGATTCAGGTTTTTGTTTTGAACTAAAAATAGTAGTACAAGCTGCTCTCTCACCATCCCTAGAACTATCTGTATAAATAGCTTGATGCGATCTGTATTTTTCTCGCAATAGACCAACTTCTTGTGTATACAAGAGATGGCTCGTCTCTGACTTTTTATATTTCGTCATTGTAATACCTACTTCTGGTCTGGCTAACTGCCATGATGAAACTGATAAGAGCTTGTTAGGTATTTGAGAACATTGCTGCGTCAATCTTCGCTATTGGCCCCACCATTTGAGGAACCACGCTTGTCAAACTCTACTTCGGTCATATTCGCTCTTGTCCGTTATACGCATTATTGTCTCACAAGAGAAATGGGATTGTATACCGAACAAAGCTGTTTTGCGTAACTATCTCTTCCATGTATGCTATTATATGTGCGTTTATCCAGGGAACATTCTGACATTCTGATAATCTTTGCTGATAGGGTTCATACGGTTCATTTGTAATTAGTCATAATTGGTTTAAATAGTATTTATTTCACCATAAGATGAGATGGGGAGCGCATTAAGATGACTTATTATTGCGTCTCCCCTGTACAATATATATATAACATCAGTCAAGTTACAAATAAAACAAATATAACAAATAATGGAGAGAAAGCTGAATACATGTGACCAAATCCACGATAAATTTACATTTTCGGTGTGAGAAGCTCGAGTGCCATCGTGCTACGAGATATAATGAAGAACTACACGAAGAAAACCCTGTCTGGACGCTGAAGGAACAGTAGATAGGCAGATAAGACATATTTGTAGTTTGAAATCAGAAACGTTTGGTTTTTGCAATATAGTCGCCAAGATACTTTTGAATGCGCGCATTGGTAACCTCGTCTTTGTCCACATCGCCGAATAGTAGTGTTTTTGGAATTGGAATTCTCTGCATATCATAAATACTCGCAAGGTTAGTTAGTAACAGGATACGTTGAATGTGGAAAGTGGGACAGTACAGGAAATAATGATCAACGTTCTCGTTGGGATGTCCGCAGTTACATTGAGTAGTGTCGGGCAGGAAATTGTCAAATAAGTGTCTTTTGAGATTGCTGCAACCGTTACGAAGACGACACAGTAAAACATTCTCTTTTCGGGGACAGACATAATACCAGGGTGGTGGATTAGATTTTAAAGACATAATTAATAACTTGCGTTTGAAAGCAGGAATAGATGGTAAATTCTGAACAGTTGATGGAAGTGCATTCCAATCTCGAACAGTGGCTGGAAAGAAGGACCCCCTAAATAACTCCGTTCGACACTTGTAAGGTGTAAAATAATTTGCGTTACGCACATTATACGGATTGCGAGTATAGGTTGTCAAAGGAAGATGATCGTACAGGTGACTGGGTGCCAGACCATTCACGATACGATAAAACATTGTGAGTCTATGAACTTCGCGTCTCCTCGACAGTGTTTCAAACTGGCTTCTGTATATAAAGTTTCTAGGCTAACACTGGAAGTAATGCCAGTTATGGTTCTTAATGCCTCCTTTTGGATGTTTTCTAATCTGTTAATTAAATTTTGGCTGAGGTTGTCCCAAACAACATCACCATATTCTAAACTCGGTCGTATAAAACTCTTATACATTATTTCGAGACACTTCCTATTAAGAATATATTTCAGTCCTTTGAATACTGATAACTTTTTCTGTGCTGTGTTTATGACATTTTCAATATGAGTGTTCCAGTTACCCTTGTTGTTGAACGTCACTCCCAGATGCTTATGACTCAGTGATGGTTGAAGTGGCGAATTATCAAAGGAGATGAGAAAATCAGATGGAGAATGCCTAAGTGAGACTAAAAGAGAGACTGTTTTTGCAGTGTTGAAATCAACAAGCCATGTTCTGGCCCACTGGGAGATAATGTCCATATCATGATTAATGGGTGTTAACTGAGACTGCAAGTTGTCAGAAATAACATAGAGACATGTATCGTCAGCAAACAACCGGATACTGTTTAAAATATTACCAGGTAAGTCATTTATGAATAACATGAATAAGAGGGGACCAAGAACGGAGCCTTGAGGCACACCTGCATGAAGGCGAAGTATTGTAGATTCCTTGTCTTGTATTACGACGCGCTGACAACGGTTGATTAAATAGCTTTTGAACCATTCTAGTAAGCTACCGGAGACGCCAAACTGCTGCAATTTCAGAAGCAGGCCACGGTGCCACACTCTGTCAAAGGCATTCGATATATCAAAAAATAGAAAAAGGACCTCCTTTTGTTCATCTAGCGCCTTAACAATGTCAAAATAGATATCGAGAAGTTGTGTTACAGTGGAGTGGGATGGAAGAAAGCCCGACTGATTAGGTGTTATTTCGTGCCTAATGAAATTAAAAAGATACTTGAAAACGACTCTCTCCATGACTTTGCTTAGACAACTCAGCAAAGATATTGGTCGGTAGTTGGAAGATAAATGGTGGTCGCCCTTTTTGAATAAAGGAGTTACGTTAGCAATTTTCCAATCGGTTGGAAATTTGGATGTTTGTAGAGAATGATTAAAAAATCGAGCAAGGATTGGGGCGAGAATACACTTTGCCTCAATGAGACATTTTGGACTGATTTTGTCTGGTCCGATTGCCTTTGTGGTGTCCAAATTCGAAAGCGTATCGAACACGTCAGCATTAGTTACGGTAAAACCATCAAGACAGTTATCGGTGTATAGAGACAGAGGGGGTAGCAGTGCATTAGACTCGTCAATATTTGTGATGTTCGTGAAATAAGTATTAAGGATTTTAGCCTTCTCGTTATTCTCATAGGCGAAAGAACCGTTTGTTCGTTTTAGAGGCGGAATATCGTTAAAATTAGAATTGCTGTCTTTGAGGAAGGATTTACTTAATTTCCACCAGTATTTTGAGCCAACCCGACCAGTCTCGATCTTTTCTGCCGTTTTGTCTTTGAATTCGTTTTTTGCGGAATGAACGAGGTGATTAACGTAGTTTCTCTGACGTTTGAAACATAAAATGTCATTTTCTGACTGAGTTTTCCTTGATTTCTTAAACATTTTATCACGGATTCTTATCTCGTGTTTAACTTTACTGGTAATCCATGGTTTATCGTTTGAGTGTATAGTTACATATTTATGGGGAATGGCTATTGAGGCTGCATTGTTAATATTAGAAGTAATACACTGGGACCATATATCCACATCATTTTCTTCCGTCAAATTGTCCCAATTCGCATTGTTTAAGAATCTTCGAAATTCATCCCAATTAGCCTTATCGTAATTCCAAATTAAACGTCTGTAAGAACATCGCTTAGGAATACGTGATTTTAGTGTAACAAAGACTGGAGCGTGGTCGCTACAAAATGGAACCAGGACCCCGCTGTCGGAGACGAGATTGAACATATTACATAAAATAGGATCGAGAAGAGCGTTGGAGACTGGGCGAGTTGCTTCACTTATCAGTTGGTTAAAGCCAAGAGAGTTTATCATATCGCGCAGGTGATACTTCGAATGATTAAACAGATCATCGTTCAGGTCGCCTAGAATTAAAATGTTTTATCCGGGTTAGAATCGCGAACATATTCGATATTATCCGACAAAAGTTGCCATTTAACAATCGGTGTATTTGGAGGGCGATAGATAACGCATATTAATGATCGAGGGTTGTCACATAGTTCGAACCAAATCATTTCCAAGTCATTCGTTTCATACTCCGGTCTCCTAGAGGCGGCAATACCTTGAGAGATATACACGCAAACTCCTCCCCATGCCTGTTGCCGATCATTACGATAAGGTTCTTGGAAACCTGGGAGTAATATTTTACTGGTAGAGATAAAGGAAGTGAGGTGACTCTCTGTAATGGCGATAATGTCGTATTTACTCAGGTTTGCTTCCACCAAGTTAATTTTGTCAGCGAGACCGCAAACATTGTTATGGACAATAGATAATTGAGTGGCACAGTCTGGACCAGGATTTGTTTCTACATCGCCTGAAAGTATCAAAAGGGTGGTAACTAGAAGCAAATTAGTAACATTTGCATTCATGATGTATTGAGGCGAGGTCACAAGATACTTGAAAAGATTTGTAAAAAAACGCATTTTCCAGTAGTTGAATAATTTACAATGAATCGATACACATCTGGTGTAACAGCGTCCAAACAGGCCGATTGCCGCACGTTAACTATCTAAGTCGTTATCCATCGTCTCGAACGAGCCAAGCAAATTGTCGTGCGGCTGGACCCAGATAGCAGTCGAGCAAAGATAACACCCGGACCTCTCGTACATATATATGGCACATAGTGGACTTGGTCAAGAAAAATAAGTTGTAAGTAGCACATTTGAGCCGTGCGCTATATACAAAGCACAGAGCAAAGAATAATGAAAAGCATGAAAACTGAAAGTCAATTATTTGAAAAACCAAAACACATGCGTGTGTGGAATAGGACATAATATAAAGAAAAAGCTGGCCTTTAAATGTGCATGGAATTCTTAATAAGTATTTATAGATATTTTGGACTCGTTAATATCGGTGTCAAACATATGGTGGGGGGAAGCGGGGGAGGGGGCGGATGACATTTCAAGCACGTTTACATATGGACGTCAATATGTATACCAATAAATAAACAAATTGCTTATGGATAACAACTTCTAGTTTATTCAGGACGACGTTTCGATACAGGTACTAGTATCGTTCTCAAGTCAATGACTTGAGAACGATACTAGTACCTGTATCGAAACGTCGTCCTGAATAAACTAGAAGTTGTTATCCATAAGCAATTTGTTTATTTATCTACTTCCCAACTTCTAAATGCCACTTAAGGAAACCATGTATACCAATGTTCATTTCCGATAATGACGAAGCTTGTATGCATAGAATTGGCATAATGACCACAGGAAGCCGATACTAGTGGAACCAGTTAACTATAAATATGATACAGACAACTCAGTTAAAAAAGGGTTATCTCAGCATATTAAATCTTAGATATTGCGCCAACCATTTTCAGAAGTATATAACCTAAACATATGAGAACCGGTCCCTGTTGAAATTATCTGAAATACACACAAATGTAACATGCACGGCAAAGTTATTGTTGGGCCAAGTAACCATAGTAAATTGTATTTCATAAACAGATTAACCAGAGTATGATGAATCACGAAAATTAAGAAGTGTACAAGTTGGTGTACTTGATGACGAATGGATAAATACTTGTCATACGAATAACTCGAAGAGGAAAGATATTACGACTTTTGTGTAATACACATGTGATAGACAAGTCTAAGCACATGAACGTGAATATGATATACCAATGTTCAGTTTAGATGATTGTATTATTGATATACATAAGTTTTGATGATGTAGGTTGTGTACGTAGTTTTTGCATAATGGTCACAGGTAACTGATAACTGTGGTACAAGTTACTGTAAATATGATATAGACAAACCAGCATGTTAAATTATAGACATTGCACTAACCATTTTCAAAATTGCATACATCTGAGGACCGGTTCAGTAAAGATTATCAATAATACAAAAAAGTAGCATGCTCGGCAATGTTATTATTGAACCAAGCAACCATAGTAAATTGTATTTCATAAACAGTATGAGGACTCACGAAAATTTGTAGGTAACCAAGTTTATGTACTTGATGAAAAGGGATAAATAACTGTCATACGGATACCTCACGGAGGAAAAATTCAACAGGATATGTACATGTATATATATGTACATATACACACATGTATATACGCACACGCACACACACAGACTATTATATTATGAGACTATTTGCACACACATGTATACACATACACATAAACACACACACACATATATATATATATATATATAGTTGAAATTCAGGAAAAGGGTCAAACGTGAAGATAAATTGTTTGAAAATAGAGAAAACGCCGACACGCTCACATTGCTCTAATGCGCATTTCTGCTGTTTATTCAGCTTCTTCAGAGAGCATACATATATATATATATATACAGTAAATAAATGCAGCGAAACTGCCTTTGTGTGCGGCAAATATAATATTGTTAAAAAATCATGACGAAGTCAACTGGTTTGATTTCTGGCTAACTAGTTTCATCGTGTCTCGACGGTTTATCAAAGCTTATATATATATATATATATATATTCTAGCATAACGTGCATTGTCGGGTCGTAAAATTCTCACATACGCTGTCGGGTCCAAACAGATGGAGAGCTTGTTGGGAAGTATCAGTGACATAAATACCTTCACGACACCTTATGTAACACATATGTATATTAATATCGCATATATACTTATAACTGAACAGGCTACATTACATAATATTTCCCTATAAATTTAAACCTCAGACCGGGATTGTCGGGTCTTACGACCCGATAATGTGTATACTTGTACAAAACTATGGGATTGCACGCATGCTGCAGGGTTTGGGTAAAGAGGGGAGGGGGTGGCCACGCCCATTTATTATTTGTGTTAGAAAACGTATAATATAGACGACCGACCAAGAGCATCAAATGTGACTTTTGATGGCGATGGCTGTTACAAATGAGTATCCAAGCTAAATTATTTCTTTGTGGGGTAGGGTTCAAGGCGGGAGTGGATACCAATTTGGGGCATTAAAGGTCACTGCTTTATATGTGGGGTCACTTTTTTCGTCAACAAATCCACAATTTGTAAAACTCGTTGGTAAATTAATTTTATGGTGATTTTTGTTGCCATTGGGTATCCGTGCTACGTTAATCTTGTGCAGTGTAGGGTTTTACGAGGATATGACTAGCACGATAATTATTGGAATTGGGGTCATTTTAGGATCACATTGAGGGTAAAATGAGCTCAATTATTTTTATGTCATATATATTGAGCTGTTTGTTAATTACATTTGTGTGTTGTGTGGTTCAAGCTAAGGATGGATACGAAGACAAAGTTGGCAATTTATTCTAAGGTAATTTCGAAAAAGAAATAGGTATCCAATCTGAAAAAGTTCTTCGGAGTGTAGTTAAAGATAAGTAGTGTAAGGTCATACGTCCGTTGCTTGAGAATTATTTGCAACATGCATTTTTTTTTATAGATTGGACATTCTCGATTAAGAAAACTATTCGTGTCAAGTTTTCTTTCTCAAATTTGAAGTAATTTTACCTAACCTTACGTGGTCTGACTGATAGAGGTTCGGACATTTAGCATCATTTTGATCTTTTTGCGGTATCTTCAGAATGATTGGAAATCGAGAGACAAGATTTTCCGAAGAATTTCATTTTCATAATTCTAGTGATTAACCATCATGCGTTAATTCAAACAAAAGCTCATGTGAGGTCACCTTTTTCAGGTTGTGCATACAATGGGCATTATTCTTAATCCATTATACAAATTTGTTAAAACCTATTGAATGCCAAACACATTACGCCTATTTTGAATCTACATAATTTTCAGCTTAAATATGACTGTTCAATCCAAAATGGCGAACATGTGGGCTAATCTAAAAATCACACTTGCTCGTGTAGTTCATGGCATTAATCTTAGCTCACTGGACATTGTGTTTCAAATTCGCGGGATCTCTTTACAGAGCCTAACATATTATGCCCAGTTGGCATTTTACCCTTAAGATAAAGATTTGATGATCAAATTCTAACTGGCGGCCATATGGTCATTTCAATCATACTTTTTCAGGTTTCTCGTATACATGTAGTTTAAGGCACTATTCTCAACTCATTGTGTTAATTTATCAATACCGAGATATCGCTGACCCTAGTCGAATATCTTACGCCCATTTTGAATCTATTTACATATCCTGAGATCAAGATTTGATGGTCAAATTCAAAATGGCGCCCGTGTGGGTCATCTGAAATTCGCCCTTTTTCGTGTCGCTCGTATAGTTCAAGGCATTATTACTCACTCATTATGCAAATTTATGAAAACTGAAGGATCTCTAAGCATAGCCCAACATTCTATGCGCGTTGGAATATATTTACATAGCCCTAAGGTTAGCAGTTGATGGCGAAATTACGAATGGCGGCCATATGGTACATCTGAAAATCATACTTTTCCTTGTTGCCTATCAAGTTCAAGGCGTTATTCTCAGATCATAGTTCAAGTCTATCGAAACACAGTGATATCTGAACATAGTCTAACATCTTACGACCGTTTATATCCCTAGGATCACATTTTGATGGTGAAATTAAGAATTTCACCGGTTTGGGTTATCGATGACTCACATTTACTAGTTCACATAGAGCTGAGATTAACAATTTCTCAATTACAAGCGCCTGGTCCATCATTCATTCAGCCGTCCTCCATCAAAGAATATCGCGTCCATAATCCAAAGACCGTTTCCATTTCCCATATAACAGTATTAACACCAAATTCAAAAAGACAATCCTAGTAAAAATAACATAGGCTACTTTCCTGCAAGAGAGAAACGATTGAAACAGTTTTCAATGATGCCAGCAAGACATCATGATGTTCCAAAACAGAACAGCCGTATCGCTGGTCAGTATTCTTAATCCATATTATATTGCCTATTCACAAAACAGATAGATCTGTCTATTTATGGTCTAGTTTGGCTCTATCGTATACTCATTAGCTAGACAAAATGAACGAGGAATTTGAGATGACAGACATATGGAGTTATCGAAGCTATTCTTCAACTTGGTTGATGTTATTCGTCAAATTCAAAGGGATTATTTCTAGCTCGAGGCAGACATTTGCAAGAACTGGCACCATATCTGGTCATCTAACGTCAATTGTTAAGTCTGTTTGCATATTCCTAGTGAGACAACATTTTGGTTACATAATGGTTACTATGCCCCTTAAATCCTACACTACATGCAACTGATTCAGTCTGTATACCCATTCTCAACAATTAGTACTACTCATATTAATTTACAACCGATATTTCTAAAAAATTTTTTTACCTCATTTGAACCAAAAGTTATCCTAAAATGACCTTAATTCTAATAACTAACGCGTTATCTATGGCAACCTTAAACATTACTCTACACACAATTTATTCGGCCTGAATATCCATTCGTTACATATGGTAGTGTGGATATTAATTCAGAACCGATATTTACAATTTGTTTTACCTTATTTGAAAATGGACCCTAACATAACATTGATCCTACTAATCAACGTGTTCACTCATTCAGCTTCGATACCCATTCGCAAAAATTACTACGGTGGATATTAATTTATAACCGATGTTTAACCATGTTGGGCCTCATTTGTCCGCAAAGTGACGAAATACCAATATCATGGGGGGTATGTCCTCCTAGCTTTGTCTAACACAAAGAACTAATTTTGCATTGGCAATCATGTGTACAAAAAAATGCAATCGAAACTTTTTTAAAGCGCTTTTGATGTCCTTGGTCGGGCGTCTGACGATGAGTAAATACTTATAGACGTTGTCGGGTCAATATAATCCATGTGTTAAGAATTCCTACTGTTATCTCAAGTTTCATACTCTCGCCTTGATCGGCGATTAAGAAAGTATTATTTAGCCATTTTGGAGTGTCGAGAAACGGTTCGAGAATAGCATGCCCGTGTTTAATGCGATTGAGATACAAATGGGATGAAAACTTGTTGATTTTATTGATTATAAAAGTATATACCTTGTCGGGTCGTTTACACACCTTTCCTTGTGTTGGCATTTAATAGGCTTCAGCAGTACGTCTTCATTTACTCGTGAACACTAAAGCACTCTCTGCGAGAATATAATCCTCCCAGCAAGGTATATTTATTTTATTTGAGATGCAAAGGGGAATAAATATGAGATGAATGCTTTCTCTGACGGAACACTTATCTACCATATCGGGTAGTTCACATTTTTTGTATTACGGCTTCCTTCTGTTATTCCTAGCTTCGCTTATTCGCCTTGATTTCCGAGTAACAAAAAAAAGCCCTGATCCAATGAACTTACGAAAGACGAATTCACTGACTTAACACTTCTGTATCTTTTTGGGTCGTGGAGATCCTTGTTTGATGACGTTCATGTTTCATCCTCACTGACACTGAGACGCTTCTTATATTCTTCAGATCGTACATGAAATACAGGGAACCGGTTACCAAATACTATTATCTTAACCCTATCTGGCCTGGGCGGTTTGGGGTGTATCGCAGCCTGGGGGAGGGGCGGGGGAGCGGAAAGTGCCCACCCCCCTATATATTTTCTCTACCACTAAGGCTAGAGCGCTGAAAATTACCACACAGTATCTTGGGTTCAAGCTCTACCGGGAAATGTAAAAACAATCCAAGATGGCCGCCGAGATGACGTCACAGTGACGTAATCTTCTCGGAAGCCATTTTCGGCCTTTTTGGGGTCGATTTTTCGAAATTTTCATATTTCCGATTATTCTCTCGAGAAAAATCAAATAAAATATAGAATAATTAGTTTTGCATAAATAAAATACTTTCAAGGCCTTTTAGGCAAGGAAAATGTGAAGAAATGGAGCGAAAAGACTGAAAAACACGACTTTCGCGGATACCACATGGCCGCCATTTTGAATTTACCCATGATTCTCTGCCCGGGGGTATATGAAAATAGGCTCAAGATGACCCCAATAAGAAAAGCTTAAAAGTTTCGGCCTCCTCGATTTTCTCGTTTCGGAGCAGCAGAGAAAAGTTCACTGGGGGGGGGGTCACTTTGCTGACGGAATGTTATAGACCTTGTCGGGTCATTACAATCACGACTTCCTTTTGGTACCTTTAGCCTCATTCTCGAGCGTGAAAGTATTACATAGCCATTGTGGAGTATCGAGAAGCTGTTCAAGATTATCATGATCGTCCTTAATGTAATTAAAATTCAAATGGGATGAAAATGACAGAGCCTATATCATTGATTGAAAATTTATATACCTCGTCGGGTCGTTTTATACTCTTTGCTTTATGATTTCCTTGCGTTGACCGTCGCTTCAGTCATACGCCTTCATTTACAAATAAAAACAAAACTACTCTGTTCGATTTATCGATATAGGTTTCGCAACATCTATACCTTGTATAAGACGTATACGGTGATAGACTCCCAGTGTATAAACTCGAGATGGTCCATTCCGTTATAGGGTTTGTCATGTCAATAGGAGAACTTCCTTCTAATTCTAGCTGCAATCATTTGCCTTTATACACACACACTAAAGTCTCTACCTGATCGAAGAAATATCGATGATTATTTCTGGAAGATCTTGGCCATGTATTAAGGTGCAACAAGGGATAGATGTCGACATCCTTATCTGATAGTGTATATACCTTGTCGGGTCATCGTGAAGATTGCGATATGACTTCCGTATCGATCCTTAGTGATGCGCCATCACGCTTGCAGTGATGCGCCTTGTAGTGATGCGCCTTCAGTGATGCGCAGTGATGCGCGTCATCGAGAAGATTGCGATATGACTTCCGTATCGATCCTTAGTGATGCGCCTTCACGCTTGCAGTGATGCGCTTGCAGTGATGCGCCTTCACTTTCACTCCAGAAAATGCTCTGAATCCCATGTGAAATGCCGGAACTCGATTCACGAATAAGAGCTGTACTCCTTGTCGGAACCTTTGAATGGTTGCATTAGGATGTTCGCCTTCCCGAGAGTGCCAAAAAAAAAATAGCCATGCCTTCTATTGCCGTTCAATCAAGGACTCTTTATGCTGTATGAATTATCGGTTTAGGAATATCTTTGCTGAGTTTTACACGTATAATGTGAACCAGAGGCTTCAGTGAAGCAACCTGATCAAGTAGACTTCGTTGACAGAATATTTATATGCCTTGCTGGGAGAATATAATCCTCCCAGCAAGGTATATTTATTTTATTTGAGATACAAAGGGGAATAAATATGAGATGAATGCTTTCTCTGACGGAACACTTATCTACCATATCGGGTAGTTTGCATTCTTTGTTTTACGGCTTCCTTCTGTTATTCCTAGCTTCGCTTATTCGCCTTGATTTCCGAGTAAGACAAAAAAACATGATCCAATGAACTTACGAAAGACGAATTCACTGACTTAACACTTCTGTATCTTGTTGGGTCCTGGAGATCCTTGCTTGATGACGTTCATGTTTCATCCTTACTGACACTGAGACGCTTCTTATATTCTTCAGATAGTACTTGAAATACAGGGAACCGGTTACCGAATATTATTATCTTAACCCTATCTGGCCTGGGCGAATTGGGGTGTATCGCAGCCTGGCGGGAGGGGCGGGGGGCGGAAAGTGCCCACGCCATATATATTTTCTCTACCACTGAGGCTAGAGCGCTGAAACTTACCACACAGTATCTTGGGTTCAAGTTCTACCGGGAAATGTAAAAAAAACCCAAGACCATCATGACGTCACAGTGACGTCACCTTCTCGGAAGCCATTTTCGGCCTTTTTGGGGTCGATTTTTCGAAATTTTCATTTTTCCGATTATTCTCTCGAGAAAAATCAAATAAAATATAGAATAATTAGTTTTGCATAAATAAAATACTTTCAAGGCCTTTTAGGCAAGGAAAATGTGAAGAAATGGAGCGAAAAGACTGAAAAACACGACTTTCGCGGATACCACATGGCCGCCATTTTGAATTTACCAATGATTCTCTGCCCGGGGATATATGAAAATAGGCTCAAGATGACCCCAATAAGAAAAGCTTAAAAGTTTCGGCCTCCTCGATTTTCTCGTTTCGGAGAAGCAGAGAAAAGTTCACGGGGGGGGTCACTTTGCTGACGGAATGTTATAGACCTTGTCGGGTCATTACAATCACGACGTATCGAGAAGCTGTTCAAGATTATCATGATCGTCCTTAATGTAATTGAAATTCAAATGGGATGAAAATGACAGAGCTTATATCATTGATTGCAAATTTATATACCTTGTCGGGTCGTTTTATACTCTTTGCTTTATGATTTCCTTGGATTGACCGTCGCTTCAGTCATACGCTTTCATTTACAAATAAAAACAAAACTACTCTGTTCGATTTATCGATATAGGTTTCGCAACATGGTTACCTTGTATAAGACGTATACGGTGATAGACTCCCAGTGTATAAACTCGAGATGGTCCATTCCGTTATAGGGTTTGTCATGTCAATAGAAGAAGAACTTCCTTCTAATTCTAGCTGCAATCATTTGCCTTCATACACGCACACTAAAGTCTCTACCTGATCGAAGAAATATCGATGATTATTTCTGGAAGATCTTGGCCATGTATTAAGATGCAACAAGGGATAGATGTCGACATCCTTATCTGATAGTGTATATACCTTGTCGGGTCATCGAGAAGATTGCCATATGACTTCCGTATCGATCCTTATCCTCAGTGATGCGCCTTGATTTTCACTCCAGAAAATGCTCTGAATCCCATGTGAAATGCCGGGACTCGATTCACGAATAAGAGCTGTACTCCTTGTCGGAACCTTTGAATGGTTGCATTAGGATGTTCGCCTTCCCGAGAGTGCCAAAAAAATAGCCATGCCTTCTATTGCTGTTCAATCAAGGACTCTTTATGCTGTATGAGTTATCGGTTTAGGAATATCTTTGCTGAGTTTTACACGTATAATGTGAACCAGAGGCTTCAGTGAAGCAACTTGATCAAGTAGACTTCGTTGACAGAATATTATATGCCTTGCTGGGAGAATATAATCCTCCCAGCAAGGTATATTTATTTTATTTGAGATGCAAAGGGGAATAAATATGAGATGAATGCTTTCTCTGACGGAACACTTATCTACCATATCGGGTAGTTTGCATTCTTTGTTTTACGGCTTCCTTCTGTTATTCCTAGCTTCGCTTATTCGCCTTGATTTCCGAGTAAGAAAAAAAATCTGATCCAATGAACTTACGAAAGACGAATTCACTGACTTAACACTTCTGTATCTTGTTGGGTCCTGGAGATCCTTGCTTGATGACGTTCATGTTTCATCCTTACTGACACTGAGACGCTTCTTATATTCTTCAGAGAGTACTTGAAATACAGGGAACCGGTTACCGAATATTACTATCTTAACCCTATCTGCCCTGGGCGATTTGGGGGTGTATCGCAGCCTGGGGGAAGGGCGGGGGGCTGAATGTGCCCACCCCCTATATATTTTCTCTACCACTAAGGCTAGAGCGCTGAAACTTACCACACAGTATATTGGGTTCAGGTTCTATCGGGAAATGCAAAAAAAATCCACGATGCCCGCCATCATGACGTCACAGTGACGTCGTCTTCTCGGAAGCCATTTTCTAGTCGATTTTTCAAAATTTTCATTTTTTCCGATTATTCTCTCGAGAAAAATCAAATAAAATATAGAATAATTAGTTTTGCATAAATAAAATAATTTCAAAGCCTTTTAGCCAAGGAAAATGTGAAGAAATGGAGCGAAAAGACTGAAAAACACGACTTTCGCGGATACCACATGGCCGCCATTTTGAATTTACCCATGATTCTCTGCCCGGGGGTATATCAAAATAGGCTCAAGATGACCCCAATAAGAAAAGCTTAAAAGTTTCGGCCTCCTCCATTTGGTCGTTTCTGAACAGCAGAGAAAAGTTCACTAGAGGGGGGCACTTTGCTGACGGAATGTTTATAGACCTTGTCGGTTCATTACAATCACGACTTCCTTTTGGCACCTTTAGCCTCATTCTCGAGCGAGAAAGTATTACATAGCCATTGTGGAGTATCGAGAAGCTGTTCAAGATTATCATGATCGTCCTTAATGTAATTGAAATTCAAATGGGATGAAAATGACAGAGCTTATATCATTGATTGAAAATTTACATACCGTGTTGGGTCGTTTTATAGTCTTTGCTTTATGATTTCCTTGCGTTGACCGTCGCTTCAGTCATACGCCTTCATTTACAAATAAAAACAAAACTACTCTGTTCGATTTATCGATATAGGTTTCGCAACATCTTTACCTTGTATAAGACGTATACGGTGATAGACTCCCAGTGTATAAACTCGAGATGGTCCATTCCGTTATAGGGTTTGTCATGTCAATAGAAGAAGAACTTCCTTCTAATTCTAGCTGCAATCATTTGCCTTTATACACGCACACTAAAGTCTCTACCTGATCGATGAAATATCGATGATTATTTCTGGAAGATCTTGGCCATGTATTAAGATGCAACAAGGGATAGATGTCGACATCCTTATCTGATAGTGTATATACCTTGTCGGGTCATGGAGAAGATTGCGATATGACTTCCGTATCGATCCTTATCCTCAGTGATGCGCCTTGACTTTCACTCCAGAAAATGCTCTGAATCCCATGTGAAATGCCGGGACTCGATTCACGAATAAGAGCTGTATTCCTTGTCGGAACCTTTGAATGGTTGCATTAGGATGTTCGCCTTCCCGAGAGTGCCAACAAAATAGCCATGCCTTCTATTGCCGTTCAATGAAGGACTCTTTATGCTGTATGAATTATCGGTTTAGGAATATCTTTGCTGAGTTTTACACGTATAATGTGAACCAGAGGCTTCAGTGAAGCAACTTGATCAAGTAGACTTCGTTGACAGAATATTTATATGCCTTGCTGGGAGGATATAATCCTCCCAGCAAGGTATATTTATTTTATTTGAGATGCAAAGGGGAATAAATATGAGATGAATGCTTTCTCTGACGGAACACTTATCTACCATATCGGGTAGTTTGCATTCTTTGTTTTACGGCTTCCTTCTGTTATTCCTAGCTTCGCTTATTCGCCTTGATTTCCGAGTAAGAAAAAAACCCTGATCCAATGAACTTACGAAAGACGAATTCACTGACTTAACACTTCTGTATATTGTTGGGTGTTGGAGATCCTTGCTTGATGACGTTCATGTTTCATCCTTACTGACACTGAGATGCTTCTCATATTCTTCAGATAGTACTTGAAATACAGGGAACCGGTTACCGAATATTATTATCTTAAACCTATCTGGCCTGGGCGATTTTGGGGTGTGTCGCAGCCTGGGGGAGGGGCGGGGGCGGAAAGTGCCCACCCCCTATATATATTCTCTACCACTAAGGATAGAGCTCTGAAACTTACCACACAGTATCTTGGGTTCAAGTTCTACCGGGAAATGTAAAATAATCGACGATGGCCGCCATCATGACGTCACAGTGACGTCGTCTTCTCGGAAGCCATTTTCGCCCGTTTTGGGGTCTATTTTTCGAAATTTTCATTTTCCGATTATTCTCTCGAGAAAAATCAAATAAAATATAGAATAATTTGTTTTGAATAAATAAAATAATTTCAAGGCCTTTTAGGCAAGGAAAATGTGAAGAAATGGAGCAAAAAGACTGAAAAACACGACTTTCGCGGATACCACATGGCCGACATTTTGAATTTACCCATGATTCTCTGCCCGGGGGTATATGAAAATAGGCTCAAGATGACCCCAATAAGAAAAGATTAAAAGTTTCGGCCTCCTCGATTTTGTCGTTTCGGAACAGCAGAGAAAAGTTCACTATGGGGGGGGGGGGCACTTTGCTGACGGAATGTTCATAGACCTTGTCGGGTCATTACAATCACGACTTTCTTTTGGTACCTTTAGCATCAGTCTCGAGCGAGAAAGTATTACATAGCCATTGTGGAGTATCGAGAAGCTGTTCAAGATTACCATGATCGTCCTTAATGTAATTGAAATGCAAATGGGATGAAAATGACAGAGCTTATATCATTGATTGAAAATTTATATACCTTGTCGGGTCGTTTTATACTCTTTGCTTTATGATTTCCTTGCCTTGACCGTCGCTTCAGGGGAGGGGCGGGGGGCGGAAAGTGCCCACCCCCTATATATTTCCTCTACCACTAAGTCTAGAGCGCTGACACTTACCACACAGTATCTTGGGTTCAAGTTCTACCAGGAAATGTAAACGAAATCCAAGATGGCCGCCATCATGACGTCACAGTGACGTCGTCTCCTCGGAGGCCATTTTCGGCCGTTTTGGGGTCGATTTTTCGAAATTTTCATTTTTCCGATTATTCTCTCGAGAAAATCAAATAAAATATAGAATAATTAGTTTTTCATAAATAAAATTTAATAATTTCAAGGCCTTTTAGGCAAGGAAAATGTAAAGAAATGGAGCGAAAAGACTGGAAAACACGACTTTCGCGGATACCACATGGCCGCCATTTTGAATTTACCCATGATTCTCTGCCCGGGGGTATATCAAAATAGGCTCAAGATGACTCAAGGCTCAAGTCGCTTCAGTCATACGCCTTCATTTACAAATAAAACAAAACTACTCTGTTCGATTTATCGATATAGGTTTCGCAACATCTTTACCTTGTATAAGACGTATACGGTGATAGACTCCCAGTGTATAAACTCGAGATGGTCCATTCCGTTATAGGGTTTGTCATGTCAATAGAAGAAGA